>MQRK01216604.1:4678-14909 GCA_001938485.1 Girardia tigrina
GCACTACTTTATCTTTCCTTACATGATCGAGTCCCTTGACGAAACTTGATAGGGCGAATTCATTGACGGAATTGTGATCGAGTCCATTTGGCGAAAACTTAATAGCGCGAACCCATTGACATAATTGTGATCGAGTCTATTTGACAAAAACTTGGTAGCGCGAATCTATTGACGAAATTGTGGAAAGTTACAGATCCTAGTTGCGTGAAGACTCAAGCGGAAATTTTCATAACGAGGTTATACTAAAATCTTTTAAAATAATTTTCCTTAAAAAATTAAATATCAAAAAATCAATCATTTTTCTTAATATATTAAATTAATAATTTTTATTTATAAATCCTTAAATTCTTGGTAACTGGAGAACGGTGCTTCCCAGTTCCATAACATTTTCCACAATACACAAAGGGATATTATTATATCTTTTTTACTTTTAACAATTGTAATTTGTAAAATTTTTTATAAATATTTAAATAAATATTTTTAAAGAAAAGTCTCACGTTATTCATTTATTGATTTATAAATTCTAAAAAGTCGTTGTTCATTCATTGATTTATAAATTTTAAAAGTCGATTTTCCATTTATTGATTTATAAAATTTAATTTATAAAAAATCGATTATCAGGAGACTTATCTAATTCTCCTTTGTTACGAAGTTTGGGAAATATAAAATTGACCCTTGTGCGTAACAATTTTGATTTGATGGTGATATGAGCTGTTCTGTCTTCTTGTGCTCGTAGCTGCTTGTTTTGACAATCAATTAATATTCCGAAGAGGGTAAATAAATCCGCACCTAAAATCGGGAATTTGACGTCAGCGACTAAACTGAACAGTTGTTTGAAAGGATGGATCCGGAAGTATAGTAGTGTCGGTCCTGCGGTTCAGATTGGTGAGCTGTTTGCTGCCTGTAAAATGTCGAGTTCGTGCATGGTGCGGTCGGATTTGAATGAAAGAGGTAACAGTGATACCACGGATCCTGAGTCGACCAAGAACTCGAGGGTAGGGTGAGTTTGAGTGAATGTCTGAGCTTCGGTGAAGAACACGCCTGGCGATGTTTGGTCGATGTGCGATTTTATGATTGGCGGTTTATGCGTTAGTGTGCCTGTGCCCTGGAATGCCGGGGTCCCGGGTAGGCTCAGCAGTTTAAATGTGGTTTGTGTCTTGTGGTTCCCAGTTGCATGGTTATATGCACCGTTGGGCATCCCCTTTGAATTTGGTGTGGTTTATGCATGGAGATAGTTGATATCTCTTTGGTATGAAAAACCAACCGTTGCATTTCTGGGCAGAAAATTTGAATTTGTGAAGGTAGTAGCAAACCTGGGGTTGGGGTGTTCGGGATCTGTTTCGATGTGGACTATTTGGGTGTGACGTTGGACGCGTGCGTATTTGCGAAACGCAGGCGGTGAGTTTAGTTATTGCGTCTTTTAATTCCTTTGTCTCTGATTGGAGCATTTGGATGTTGCTTTGTATAGGGGGTGAAATAGCGGCAGCGATAGCGGGTGTGGTCTGGTGTGAGCGTATAAGGTCGATAGATTTATCTGCCATTGTTGCCAGTTCTTCTAGTGATACGGTAGTACCGTCATCAGCAGAGGAAGTTGTGTTGGAAGGGCTGCTGTGAGGCGTTGCCTCACGGTTTCCTCGTCGGTGATTGTAATGCCAGGTCGATTTAGATTGTTTTTGTGCGTTGGCGAGGTTTTGTGACGGCAGTGCTGTACCTAAAGAGTTGGTCTTGAAATACATGTAGAGCAGGTCTGATTTTCGCGGATTGGTTATGGAAGTTATTGCCTGCTTTAATTATTCATAAGCCTCATCGTAGTTGAGTATTGTAACGAGGTTGAAAATTCTGGTTAGGTATTCCTGCAGCAGGTGTGAAAGCAGGCTGTAAGAATTTTGTGTGGGTGTGATGATGTCTGAAGTTCTAGACAACGTTGCGTGTATTTCTAGCCATGATGTTGCCGAATTCTGGGAATCATAAAAACAATTTTACACAAATTATTGGCGTTTTGTAGACCTCTGTCTATTTGATTTCTGCGTAATCGTTGATTTCCCCTCGTTTCTTTATACACACGTCGATTATTAAGCTGTTGATGTTCGGTTATTATTATGTTAAGTGAGGTGTCATTTGCTTTGTGTAACAGGTGACCTTGTGATTTGAGATAATTATCGGTCTGTAGGGGGATATGTAAGTGTCATCCGATTGTGGTGTATAATTGTCGTGTGGAATAGTGTGAAGTTATTGTGTGTGCGTGTAATGTATTGTGAGGCGAACACTGAATGATCAAGCTCGTACCAATAATCATACAGAAGCTGTGCATCGTGCTTTACAAGTACATTTCGGTGTAAATTATCCATTTTTATGGAAATTCATTAATGGTTTTTAAAGTATATAAATATCCTCTGACACACTTTATGAAGCATTTATTAATCGGGAGCTAGGAAGGTAAAAGTGAAACAAGTATCCGCATGCTGATGAAAGCATTTTTTTCCCAAGTTTTGACAGACGAGAAATAATGGAATATTTACGAGGATTGGTTCATAATTTTGTTATGGAATAAATTTTGTTAAATTATGTTTCTTCAGATAATGAATAAATAATTTGAACGGCTTCAATTTTTATTTGATTAAATTATATAATTTAAGTTTTTTATTGATTTAATTATGAGGTATTAAATTATATAAAAGTGTTTTTTCTTTGGAGGAGAAATGTCGGAGAAGAAATAACAGAGGACAAAAGTCAGAGGAGAAACGTTTGGAAGAGAAATGTCGGGAAGAAATGATTTGTTCCCAGATTCAAAGACGAAAATGATGACTACCAAAACAAAGGTGAAAACTACAAAGAAAATTCCAACAGAAACTTTGGGGAAAATCTACATAAATATTTGCGGGCGATAGACAGAGACGATATGAAAGAAAAAGATAATTTGTCGGTGAGTAGGGTGGATGAAGTAGATATCTGAAATTAAAATCAAAATTATTAACAAAAAAACATTATAATACGTTTTAGACAAATATGTATCTGAAAGAGTATAAATTAAGCTTTTGAATGACTCATAACATCGTACATTACATAATACCATACATGCTTTAATCGTATAACATTGCAGTAAATACAAAAAAATCAAAAACCTGCATTCCTTTTGCAACAACTTAATAGTAAATACTTGAATTTGACGGTAATCAATAGACAAGACGAGGAAACAATAGTAAAAATTACCCTGCAGAAATGGATATTAAAGTTTGGAGCACTAAGTGAGATTCACTTTAATTTTGAAAAGAGTTTCAAAACAGAGAAAATAATGAAATGATTATTTCCAGAGGCATCAAGTTTGTCTCGTTTATTACCACCATAACACAAACGAGATAATTGAAAGACAACTTCGAACAAAACGAAAATTTCTTCTAGCAAGCTGAAAAGAAAAAAATAAAATGATTTGCTCAAATATTTAACAGTTATTTATTGTAGAAATCCTTCTACATTTTTTACCTCAATCAAAAGTTGATAAATTAATTACAAATTTAACAAGCAGCTACCGCGTCAAGATTGATAATCGTGTCGTATTCAAATCCTTCAGTTTTGACCCGAAACATTGATAATAAAAGGATTTAATTTTTTTCTATTTGTTTTGTGACTCAGTAAGATCTCAGTATAATTCTTTAGATATACGGAAATATAATAACAGTATTGTCCCAGAATCTTACGAAAAAAGACAGGCAATAAAAATCCGAAGATAATCTACAGAACAACAATTCACCCATTTCCTACCGTGGTTATTTCCATTCCTTTCTGAATAACTTATTCTAGTATTTTTTATTAGAAGGTTAATTCGGTACGAAGATTCTTAACAAGTAACATTACTTTATATTTCAATTTCTGAACTACAATCAGGATTATTATCGATTTACTAATATCGTTTTTATTTACAGACGGATTCATCAACGTTCTGTTATTGTTCTCAAATCAAAGTCTTAGTTACAAAAACTGTATTAAGTATATATATATATATATATATATATAAATTTCCATATATATAAATTTACTCTTTAAAATAATTAGCGACAATATTCATCGATTGACGATATAGAGTTATCTTTGTCGTGTATTCATATAGTTAAAGGATAATTCTGTTATTTAGTACATACATAAGCTTCATAGCAGATTCATTTTCTACATTTATAAAGGGGATAAGGATAAAATTAGAAGATAGAATTGAAGGCCCTTATGAAATCATAAAACATGTCTCCGAAATAAAAAACAACATTATTTAGTTCGGAAAAGTTTATTGAAATAAAAATTTTTAAATTATTATTTTATTTCTATGTTTGTAATTTATAGATTTGGTTTTGCATTCACTAATTTGTTTTCAGTTGCTTAATCGGTTTTCCATTTTCAAGTTTCTTTTTTAAATTAAAAAGATGTTTTTTCCATATTCAGTTTATGATTCAAATTTTTTTCTTCTTTCAGGAAAAATAGTTTCCTCCTGAAATTATTTCTTCAGGATATTTGTTCTTTGTTCTGGTAGATTGAAAATAACTTTTCTATGAACGATATTTGCTACATCTTTTATATTTCCCCTTTCATTTTTCATCTAATTTTAGGTCTATTAAGTTTTATCGTTTTCCTTCCTCAGCACTTCTTTTCTTTTTCCTTAACAAAAATAACCGGTAAGGATATTATTAATGATAGTTGGTAATATTCAAACATACAAGTAATATTTGTTATTTAAGCAGAAACAAATTGAGTATAACTCACTACAGAAATTTTTACTAAAACTGAATTCCAAGCTGAACGGTAATCTTGGTTCATTTAAATAATCTGTTTGTAAAACAAAAGGAATATTGAGAAAGTATCAGTATCCTGTATAGGTGAAGTTAAGTTTTAAATAAATTATTCTAGCATCGCTCGAACTAAGAAGTCGTTGTAACTGTGTGATCGAAGTGTGATCTTTGAATTTTAGCGTACTGATAGAGTTGAATTTATATTTGTACTTCAATTGTTGTTAGCAGAATAAATTATTATTAAAAGGATTTTGTTCATTCTTCATATATTATTGTGGGAGGAAACCTTTTGGTCATTTGAGAGTCAGATTAAAAAATAAATTTAAAACTAAATTTAGTTACAATACCCAACATGTTTATGAGAATACTATCTTATATAACTAGTTGTTTCGGTTTGTTCTCCTTGATCTATTTGGACCCGTTTTACAGCTGGGTCTCAGCTGCAATCGCCTCTTAGTTTTGATCTTTTTTATTTATATTTTAAATTTATCAAAAACTTCTTCGGGAGAACAATTTCCTTCTCACCTTGATTAGAAATTTTGCTTTGTATTTGTCATTTTATTATCCATAAATATCATCTGAAATATTTTAATTTTATTTTTACATTCCCCATCTTTAATAATATTGGACTTTAAAAACACGTAAAATTTATTTTGATGAATGCTTTTTTTGCCCATTATGGTGAAACCTCTGTCAATCTAACAAGTCAAATTATTTTTTTAATTATCCTTAAATATGTTATGTTAATTGTAATGAAATTCAGACTGGACTGGCAAGCAAAATTAGAATCCAATTTCAAATTAAATTTTCATTTCAAGAATAAATGAAATGTATTATGAAAAAAGAAAAAAAGGATTAAATAAACACAATTATGCTTTGGTCATATGTGAAATAACATGTGAATAAATTTTAAAGAACTAATCCCCGTCTAATTTTCGTCACTTTTATTTGTATTAGAATGAAGTAAACGATATATATATATATATATATATATATATATATATATATTATTCTAATGACATTTTTTTTCAACCCGTGATGGATCTATCTCCTGAGTTATCTACAAATCCTAAAAAAGTCTTTAGCTTTGACAAAGCCAGTATTTGTGATTGAATTTAACTATTTAACCGGATCATTTTGTTTTGATCATTGATCTAAGTGGTCCTAACATTTTACCTTTTTATTTAAAGATTGTATTTTACACAATGATATTGCAATATTATTTTAATATTACTTTATGTTTAAAAATTCTTAATAATTCTTATTCCTAATTATTTATGGACTGTTATTAAAACTAACATTTGTGTAGATATATAAAAGAATGGCAACAGATTTGGCTGCAAATTCTGTGTGGCTTCATAAATGCATTAATGATTTTGAAGAGGCGTTTGCTTATCGTTAATTTAATTTGATGTTCTATAATAAAGGTTTCTATTTTTAATTTTATTTTACATCCATTTAAAATAAAGTCTAAAATGGTATAAAAGACCCTTGTTATGAAGGTTAACCAGATATAAACGTCTACCGAAGATGACAAGAAGATTTTTACTGTTCATATGGACGATTCTCTGTAAGTGTACTGATGGATTTTTAATTGAGTTTAATTATTAAATAAAAAGTATTCAGAGACATAATTTATATATTTTTTTATTTTACGAATATAATAATTATAAAATAAAATAATATTTATCATTTCGCATTATATAAATGTTATAAATTATACATAATAAAAAGACTTTCATTCTTTTCTGTATTTACCATTCGGTAAATGTCTGCGATATTAAAGAGAATGAAACATTCTTTGTCCTATAAATATTAAAAAATATTATTTTTACAATGATAACAATATATGGTCATTAAAAAATTTAGAAACAAAAGTAATCTTAAAAATAAATATTTTTTAGGTAAATAGAATTGTTTGTCAGACACTTATATATAGCTCATTACTATAACAGGGGTTATTGGTTATTGATCCATGAAAACATTATTCTTGTCTTCTTCACTCTAATCTATTGAAATGCAAAAAAAGATTCATTATTATAAAGGATCAAAGAAATGAAGGCAAAGAATAAAATAACGCATAAAGAGATAACTACAATTTAATACATTAATGTCGTATTTTTACTAGAATCAACAAAAACGAATAAATACAAATTAAAAGAATGAAAATAGAGATTTAAAAATATTAGGTTCGTGATAATTCACAGGCGTAGAATCAGATTTTTTTCATTTTTTAAACTTTTATTTAATACAACAAAATATCATATTTATTAAACAAGTTTTTTTTAAAAAAAAATTCTAGGAACCTTTTTACCTTTTTTCTTGCAAAACCCATTTATAGATAAAAAATGATGCATTTTAAATACAGTTAAAAAATTTTATATTTAAATTAATTTTAATTTTATAAATATATTAATTCAAAATTTAATAAAGTTGATATCTTAAATTATTTATTTCAAATAAAAAACCTATTTTTTAGTTCAAACATTATTGAAGTCTTACAAACTAGTTAATCTTGAATTTTATTTTTAATATTTCATTCCAAACTTATGAAGTTTATTTTTATTTCCAAAAGTCTTTTTTATCAAATTTAATTATAATTTTTTAATTTAAATTATTTTTCGTTATTTTTTTATTTTAAAAATTTATATTAAATTATGTTATTTTAATCGTAAAATTCTTATATTTTAATTTATAATGTTTTTGAAATTTAATTCTTTTAAGATTTAATTAAAAAATTTATAAGAATTTCTGAAAATTCTCACCAAAAATATTAACATTAGTAGAAAACGATAAGTTTTTGAAAGAATATTTAAGAGAATTATTTTATCCAATAAATACGCACAAATATGCGACAAATAATTATATTGTTTGAGGAAACAAAATTATTTTTTGGTACTCATAAATATTAAAATATATTCAAAATTATATTAATTGTGGTAAATTTTAGGTGTTTATTCAATTTTAACAGAAGCTCAAAATGTAACGACAATCTCAACATCAAATTCTACAGCAAGTAAAGCGATAATAATTATTATCCTTATTTATTTATTTAAGAATCTTTTAATATTAATAATCATAATTATTATTGTGGTGATGTCATTCTTCACCACATTCAGTAATATTGAACTCCAATGATGTCAAATCTCATGACATCACTAGAGTTCAAATTCCGGTGATTTCATATTTCATGACATCACCGGAATGTGCAATTGCAAGGTCAATTTCAATCGCATCAATTGACCCCAGGGCATATTATATAATATTGCCTTAATATAAAAGGGGAAGATTTCCCAGTTTAATTGGTTAGCAAACCCCGATCAATATTTTATATAATAAATTTTATTATACAGTTTGCATTCTTTACAATTATGATTAGAAAAATAATAATTATTAATATTATTGTTTGGGTCCGGATACCCTTAAATCAATAAAAAACAAATAAATATGTATAAAACCGAGGATATCTCTTTAAACACCCCTCGGTTTTAACAAGTGTTGTTCAGGTCGTTTGAGTGTTTGGAGAGGAATTGGTTGTTGTGTTATAGAGTAATATTATTATTAAATTATTTCTATTATTATTCTTATTTATTTTTATATTGAGATAAATTTAACACTTCTATCCAGTTGTATCTGGATGCCCTAATTTAAGCAAACGGGTCCAGGAAATGGTAGATTTAGTTGTAAGTATTACTGTCATTATTATTATCTTTGTTTTTTTAATATTAATATTATTTGTATTACTTGTATTATAATTATAATAACTATTATTATTGTTCCGGCCGATCCCCAAGTTACCATGTAAACCGGTTGGTGGTAGTAGAGGGATACATTGGAAATTTGAATAGAAGCTCTATCTTATTATGCCAGGGCTATTTTTAAACAATATTGATTGGGGGTACAAGCAATCTGGAATGGTCATGTACCGAAATACAGTAACGTTTTAGAATTGGATCGAAATAGTTATGTTTCCTTATTTTTTATAATGTATTCTCATATTTCAAACAATTTTGTTTATCAAGTTTTCTCAGATTTAAACGAAAATACACAAGTGACCCGACCCATAACATTTAATCAACAGACTAACACTAGCTACATTACACAACATTTCAACACCTGTGACTTTTTGAAAAAAGAATTTGCAAAAAAGTCACTTTCTGAATAAATATCAAGGTTGGGTTTCTTTCTCGCTTTTCTTTCATCCACAAAAATTCTTTTTTTGAACTTCAATATGGATAAAGACTTTTCATGACTCGATTATTTGCTGTTGCTCAGCAAAGTCATTTGCAAAGCGTTGGATTTCTTCTAGAAACAAACGTCGTGTTATTTTCACTTCTGCCTTAATAAATGCTTTGAGTTCTGCTGTTTGTAAAACAGCTAACATGTCTTGGACTTCGTTTTCTTGATCAACATCAAACCGCTCTCCAAGATAATTCTGCGTCGATTGTACGATTTCAAGGCACACCGCATCATGATTTCTTGTGGTTATCACATTCATGTAAACAGCTTTTAAAGAGGAATTTCAGCTTCCTATAGGCTATAGTTTCTCTTCCTCTTTACAAGGATAAAGGGCCCTGGATAAATGGTATAATTTACGAAAGGCCGAATCCCTATTTGTTATTACATCTAGTAGAATCAGGTCGTCAAGTTGTATTATGCTTTTGCAAATTACGAAACATTTCCAAAATATCAACCGTGAGACCAGTAAGCAAAACATGTTGCGATTCATATGCCAAATATGCATGTGGTGTTGCGCTTTCAGTTTTCAATTTGTCTTTCACTTCTAAAAACTTCCAAACTTTTTTGCAGCCGTAAATATCATATAAATGGCTGTTAAAACGTTGAACATGTGCTCCATAAATTGAACTTTGATATGAACTTGGAAATATATTGCCGACGCCTAAAATTGATTCTGTAGTTTCGTTGTCTGTTTAGACGTCTGGAAGAAGGTAGAGAGAGAATTGAAACTTTTATAATCAAGATAAGCAGCTTCGAAATGGCTTCTTCAATGCTTTTAAAAGATAGATCAATTCTGTGAATTGCACACAAAAACATTAATAGATCAGGATGCAATCAGTACTTCATAAGATTCTAGAGCACCCCTTGTTTATCCTGAATTAGCGCTTTTGTCATCTTTTGTAACACTAATTAGCTTGGAAATTGGTGCAAACATGGTCTTAAGGCTTCCAACAGTACAGAGATTTCAATCTGTTGATGAGGGAGGTTGAAATTTGTAACCACTGAAGAAGTTATTCCATTCTTGCGAAGGTTGTTAATAATTTTGAACTTGTGAATTTGAGCTAGACCTTAATGGCCAGTTTTGGCAGCCTTTCTTAGTCTTTTTTTGGCCAGATTTTTTTTATGTAAACAGTGCGTGAAATAGGAAATTCCACAACTTTCGTACGGTACTTCTGCAAATATTTCAGACAAGAGTGATGAGAGTACTGGATTTTTCCCTG
>MQRK01216611.1:3630-14078 GCA_001938485.1 Girardia tigrina
ATTAATATTTTGTATAAACATAGTCTGAAAATTGAGGTTTCAGAATATATAATTGAATTTAAATTTTATCACATTGTTTTATATTTTCAAGCTTTTTATTAGGACGTACTCAAAAACGCAATGACTTTTTGGCCAACCCAATATTTATACATGTCGAACAAATTTTGAAACTTCTACAAATAATTTATTCTATATATAATTTTTATAAATAATATTTTATGAAATATTTTAAATTTTATATTTCTAATAATAAACACGAAATAATTATTTTCTAACAATATTCTGATTATAAAATTCGGATTAAAAAGAGACTAGTATAGGCTGTGTCATAATAAACGGCGTTTTCTCTGAATCAACCATATAGCCTGGTTTTCTATGGAGAAAATGTTTATGGCCATTGTCACAGTGAGTGTTCGTGGCCATCACTACTTCAAGGCTCTGGATCGAAACCAAAGTGTTGATTCTAACCTCTATATCACTTTTCTCCATGAAATGGGAGCCAGCTTCGCAAATTCCATGTTCCCCTATCCAATGTGAGACATGCATCTTATTCACGATAACAACGACAACTTACGTGCAAGACAAAGGTGTGAAGTTGATGAAGCAGCCACCGTATTCACCAGACTGCAATCTATGCCACCGTTACATCTTCCCACGTTTGGAAGCGCTTAGAAAAGATAAATATGAAACAAAAAAAATTGGAGGAATTTCTTCAACACCACTTGCCGACATTTCATGGAGAGACGATGAAATGCGATGTTGAAAATATGTTTATGGACCTACGATCTATTCTGGAGAAAGAAGGGGATTATTTATAGTGTTTATATTAATACACGTATTTAAAAAACGCCGTTTTTTACGACAGGGCCTATAAATCAAAAAAAAAATTTCATATCCATTTATGCGGGTAGAACTCTACTTGGTCAACAGAATTTTTAATGTTATCTTTTGTAGAAGGGAGAATTTCATACCAAAAGAATTTACAACTCCATTTTGCAATTAAGTAGTTACTAATAACAATAAATTTATTATAAAGCATAGAAAGAAAAAATAACAACATTTCTATTTAATACAGTTTAAACATTAATGTATAATTGAAATACGTTTTTTGAAAATTTTTTTTGATTAAATAGTTTGATTAAATTTTCACATAATCATTTATTGTTATCGAAAATGAGTAAATGTGAAAAGTTTGGATAAAATTGATTGAGTAAAAAGCCTTCAAATATAGGTTTCTAAATGCCATATTTTTTTAACTTAAATATTTAAGAAATATATACGGTATCACAACAAAACGTCTCGAACATAAACACAATGTGTCAAAAACGCTAGTTGGTAAAATTGCCGCAAATAATAAAGCCAAATTTAATTATTAAATTATTACTAGTAAATATAACTATTTTAAGGCGTTTATCATTCTTTAACCATTTGAGTCCCGGTGTATCTTATATGAATTCTAGGAATAATTTGGTTGACTGGATTACTTTGAAAAAATCGGACGAAAGATTATAGGACGACTGAAACATCTTTTATCAAGCAGGGTTTTTCCATAAATAGATATTCTCGCTTTTTACGATGCCTATATTTTTCTGATTATACGATTAGAATTTAGAAAAATTGAACTAGTTATGAACTATATACGCAATAAGTTTGGTTCTTGCATTTATCCTGTAAAAAATCTTCAAATCGACGAGAGTTTAGTACTTTTCAAGGGAAGATTGTTCTTAAGGCAATACATTCCATCTAGGCGCTATCGTTTTGGTACTTAACTTTTCCTGATTGTTGATTGCGCTACACGTGTTGTTGTTGATATTTTAGTGTATTGTGATGCTGGAACTATCGCTTTTGACACTAAAGTAGGAATTAGTTGTTCAGTAGGGCAAAAATAAGCCCTCGTTTATTCGAGATTTTGCACCACAATAAAATAAATGCTTGTGGAACAGTACACAAGAACCACAAAGGCTTGCCAAACTTAAACAAAAGACTGCGGAAAGTTGATATCAATCATAGGTGTACTGATAAATTACTGGCACTAAAGTGGAAAGATATCAAAGATGTGAATATGAATGAATGATTCAGGAAAAGTAAAGAACAATGAAATAATATAAAAATCTTCTTGCGTCGTTGATTATATTGAGCATATGAAGCATTAATAAAATCAATATGCAAATGTCTTTTACATAGTCAATTTGAAAAACTGTCAAGTGGTACAAAACGTTATTTTTTCGATCTTGCTGTCTACAATGGCTTTTGTATCTATATGCGATAGATAATATCAGACCAAGCATTGAATTACCTATACAAGGCATTTTCATTCTAATATCCCCGAGAATGATTAAAGTAATGTGACGAAAAGCAAGCACGGTGTCGTTTACACATCTGAAAATCAATCAAAATTCAAAATATCAAAGCGAAGAATGCAATGTTCTACCCTGCGTATTTGTCCATCAAGAACTATCGCACAAAGCTGCATTATAACGTTGGATGTTAGGGTTAGGTTATTGATGTAATATTGATAATCTATTTTTAACCCCATTTCTGAATATAGCATAAAACCTTAAGAAGGGTTTTTTAAAATTAAAATTCGGGACACAAAGGTAAGAAAAATCGCTGTCCTACCACCTTAATATTAATTTGAAAAATGATGACTCCGAACAAGATCCTATGACGTTGCAGATAACTAGAGGAAGCAATTTGGAAGAACCGAGCAAAAGTGTTTTTCGAAATAAAAAAACTAAGAAATATACTTATTTTATCTTTTTAAACATATCTTTACTTTTAAAGAGAGACAAAAAAAAGTATTTGAATAAAATTAAATAAATAAGAATGTAACAATAGTAATAATAATAATCATATTAATAATACTGATAATAATAATAATGATAATAATAATAATGAAAATAATAATTATAATAATAACATTGTCTCATCTTTATGGCCGAATCTGGATCCAGTTTATGTGGCGATTTGTCAATTTATCATAAAAACACTTTCATCTCTATAAAATTCTCAAATAAATTATTATTTCAAACGATATTTATGCGGCGTTTTCGAAAGCCTTTGATGATAATGATAACATAAAACCGAAAACATCTCTTAGAAATCTCTCTGAGTCGTCGCCGTTGAGAAAGTGGGCGCTCTGCAATAAAAGATGAGTAGATTCCAGGATCTCAATCAATATTCAATAAATATTTCCATTATTGAATTATGGTTATTGAATTTAATTAAGTTTTTCAGTTCAATAGAAATTCTAATCATTTAAATACTGATCAAGTGCGGCATATATTTGATACTCTGTTATAAATATGTAATTATGATAATCTGTAAGTATTACCCTATTAGACCAATAAAGAGCTTGATGAAAGCAAATTAGCACAAAAAGTAGCTGAAGCAAATGTGACTTCAATTAAAAAAAACTATGCTCAAATTTAGAAAATCAAGTCGATGATTTACAAGTCGACATTGAGCAGAAGACAGAAAGAATATGTGTATCAATACATACATAGACATTTATTTATTGAGTTTTGTTCAAGCTAATTTGATATTTTTGAAAAATAATTTGTTAAAGCTATTTTAAGAAATTGATTATTGTGCAGTATTCAAACACACTAAACCCAAAACAATCCGGAATATTTTAACGCTAAAATCAATAATTTTGTGTACAATTTGGAAAGAACGAAAAAAATTAAAAACAAAATATGTTTTGTCGATGTTTGATTGTCTTGCACTGATGAATGTGCTATTAAACTTAGTGTCACTGCTCTGTCAGATTGCCATTTGGTTAGACATCTCAGTAGAATTGCATCGATTTATTTTTTTTATAGTTTGATTTTTTCTTATTCAAAAATGATTTATTTTAATTAACATAATTGATTCACTACAGTTTGTTTTAATAATTCATTAATTGCTTGATTATTTGTTTAATTCATATTCAAATTTATTCAGTTATTAATAATTAATAAATTAAAAATACTACAGGATGAATATGATTTAAACAAATAATCAAGCAATTAATGAATTATTAAAACAATATGAACGCCAGTTTAAAATATATTTTATGATAATACAGAGGGTTTTACCATCATTGCCAGATATCTGATTATAAGTTTATTTGTTGATTATGTAGTGAAAAGGATGATCATGTAATCGATAACGTAAAATATTCGACAAATATTAAAAAAGTATGAAGCCTCGTTAATAAGATCCAGTGATACCAAAATCAATATTCAAACGGCACTGTCAATCACTTTTAAGACTTTTTTGGTTTTATATATCAAATTACGTTATCATTCATTTCACAAATATAAACAATAATATTAAGACATTTGCGGCTGTTAAAGAAGTTTAATGTATAGCAAATAATTAAGAGTTAGAAAACATACGTTAAAAAATATCTTTTGCGGAGACCGTACCTCACTTAACTCATCGCCGTTCAAGACTAATGGTGTGCTCAAAATCTTTTTTACATTGAAAGTTGCTATATTTTTACAAATCTTATGAATTACATAAACACGATTTATTTGAATTTTCCAATGATGATAACAAATTACTTTATTCAAACTAAGCATACTCATTGTTTTAAAAACTTATTTTTTTATCAAATCGATTTTTTTGAAATTGTGATGAATCTCTTATTACAAAAACATTAAAACAAATATGCATCCAATCGCATTCATACACGTATGCATAAAAATTTACAAAAACTCATCTCATTGGAGATTTCAAACAAACAAAGGAAATTATGTAATCTGCATTTCTCGAAAGAACAAGGAAACTCGAAATCTAATTATTTTCTACCGAAACATAAGAAATCGGTTTTTTATTACAATCGATTTCCAATTCTGACACAAAAATGAACTTCACAAAAAACAATTAACCAAATTAATCATAATTTAATTTTTTTCCTTTTATGTTTTACTTCATTTGATTAAATTTAACTATTTATTTAATTTATTAATGATTTAATTTACTTTATTTTTCTTTATTTAATTATTTTTTTAGTTTCATTGACTTATTTATTTAATTTTAAATTATTTAATTACTTATTTCAATTTAATCAATGGCAAATATATTTTCGGTCAAACCGAGATTAATTTCCACTCCAATATACCTAACTCGACTATTTTTTTATTTACAATTTTCGAAAGGAAATCTTCTTCATGAAATACGTCGATCTGAATATTCGGACTAGTCCCGTCGCATTATCAAAAAAATAACCCTATCAAAGTCATTCGATTCAATCTTGAGAGTTTATTATAAAATAACTTTAGATATCTTTATTAAAATCAAGAACGCCATTAAAATCAAATTTTATTGTCGCAATATATTTCGGTAGATTTTCCACCATCTTCAGGCTGAATTTAACAACAATTTCGCTGTCTTATATATAGCAAATTGATGATAATGTTGGATATTTGATATTTTGATTATTTAAAATATTTAATATATGCCTTTTTGATTAATATTTTGTTTAAATATTATCAATTAAACAGTGTTTTGAAAATAAACTTTTCGCGTGTTACAAGCTATCCGGGCATAATGAGTGATATGAAAATCGTTTTGGAGTTTTTGGAAAAATTCGATGGAAGCGTTAGCTTCGAGATCTGGCAGAAGAAATTTGAAATGATCATGAAAATCCAGAAGATTACTGATCCAGCTACGTACGTCCATTTTTTTACTATCGGAGGTTGAATTGACCATCTACATGGAAGCGGACGAGAAGACTCAAAGCATCTGCGATCGGTTCTTCAAGATACTAAACAATTCGTTAGGCCTGACTAGACGTTCTTGATAAACTTACAGTATCACGAGGGCGAGACTATCGATGAATATGCGTCTCAGATGAAGATGCTAGCATCAAAGGTCAACTATCTAACAAAGGCTACCTTCGTGGCTGGACTGCCTTTCGAGTTGCAGGTGGATTTGGAACGGGCTGGCGACCAACCCTTGAACGAAATGATCGAGTATAGCCATAGGTATTTGGGGATTAAAAAGGGTTATTACAGGGTTCAATGGCAGTATTACAACACGGAAACAACAACAAAGAAACAGGGAGATCCGGAGGTCAGGGAAAACTCGATAAACCCAGAGCAAATCTTCACAAAGGACCCTATGTTTATCGTGAGAGAGACACCGAATCGGAGTAAAGGAAGCATCATAAGGGTTCTCAGTGGCAATCAAACAGACATACAATATGCTACAAGTGTCAGAAACCGGGTCATATAGCAAAATATTGTCAGTCAGGAAACGAACAGGGGAGTTTGTAGGCGCCGACTCTCTCCATTCGCAGTTACAGGCGTTGCCGAAGATGATCGTCACCGTAAATGATAGGTCGGCCATAACGTTGATTGATTTGGGTTGTTCGAAAACGGTCGTTTTAAAAGGGTTAGTTAGTGATTGTATGTTGTTTTCTGACGGAGAAAGTATGGTTTTGGCGAATGGAAAGGGTGTTAGAGTGAGTTCGGGTGAAGTGCGGCTGACTATAAATGGCAGGATTCTTAGGGTGGAATGTTCGGTCATGGAACATTTGCCGTATGGTCTAGAGATCTTAATAGGTATGGATGTCATAGGTAAATTGGGCAGCGTGAGAATTAATAAGGGTGTTATTGAGTTCAGTGAAGAAGAAATTAAAGGGATAGCAGCTTGAGTTGTAGTGCATCGGATGCGCCTCTTGTTAGCAAAAAAAAGCATAATTTTGAGATTGAGAATCAATCAGTGTGGGTAAAACCGGAAAACAGTACACCATGTACACAGCAACGGGCCAAGGGTGTTGTCGTGAAAAGAATAGATCAAAGGAAATATCTAGTAAATTGTAATGGATTTGTTTGTTGTTTGAAAATTCCAAGTCATACTATATGAATATGGAGGAAACTGCATCACTACCAGACAATCAAACACAAGAGGAACAATCATTAAACAGTAGGCTTAGTAGAGAAAGACGAAGATCGTCTTATCTAAATGATTACATTGTGGATCAGATTCTTCTGCGGACGAATCCGGTGGGGGTGTTGGATATTAGATATTTTGATTATTTAAAATATTTAAGATATGCTTTTTTGATAAATATTTTGTTTAAATATTATCAATTAAACAGTGTTTTGAAAATAAACTTCGCGTGTTACAGATTACGCAAACATCTTGCGTAATAATTAATTAAATATTTTCAACAAATTGGAAGTGACTTGTTTGGACAATAATAGATATGATTTTTTAAATTTCTTAGATATCTTTATTGGTTAAATTTCCTACGACCAATTTTATTTTGTGTGATTAGACTGTAATCTTTTCATTCATTCTTTTGTGGTTCATAGTTAAAAGAGAAATATTTATATGGTTGTAAATGTTTTAGTGTTATCTATCAAAGACCTTGAGGAAAATCAAACCGATCAGTTTTCAGTTTAGTTTTCTTCGATATGATTTTGTTTCTAAATTACTTGTCCATGTACATTCCTTATAGTGCATTGCACTCACAATTATCATCGTCATCATATGATTCGAAGCTCTCGAAGGTCAGTAATGGGTACAAGTACCTTTAAGATGTATCTCATCCCTATTTGGAAGCTCATTAAAAAATAAAGTGCTTTCCTTTGTATTTTATTAAGTGAATTTATTTTCACAAGCTTGGAAACAATTGCTAACGTATTCGTTGCTGTAAATTAGCTTGATTAATTTTAGTGAAATTGTCGGACCTCGTCTAAAGGATTTCTTTGTTTAAATGCTCTCACAATAAATCTCAAATGACATTATTTGACTGAAAAACTTTTACAAAAGTTTTTCTATGATAAATTATTTGTAAATTAGCAAACAAATTCGCATTGGTTTCATCAAATTTAGAATTTTGTATTTATATTTTCTGTTGTAATTAAAAATTATTTATCAATATTAAAATTACTATTAATCATTATTTGATAATAAATTTGTTTCGTTGAAATTTTGAATCTTGTAAACCGGTTTCAAATTACGGCACAATATCGAGCAGAGATGAATAGTTTTTACAAAAATACTTTCAAAATATCGACCGATCGAATTGCCGTTTAAATGTTATTTACGATACTGATTTCCTCATTCCGTGTATGTATGACTTTATGTACGAAATTTGGGAAAATTCAACATTTTGTTTTTGGTTTCGCTCAATTTTTTTATTATTATTTTTATTATCGGTTAATGTATTATTTTCGTTCTCAATTAAATCAATATAGAGATTAACAGTAACTGAATATGAGTCTTTTTACCACGATCTACAGCATACATCACTTATATCGATTGGACGGAGTCGTTATAATTTGAATCGACGTCATTAATATCCCTTTTAAAATGAACACAAGACTTTGTTCGAACACATTAATTCTTTTCTTAATTTTTTTTGCATTTGAATTCACAAAGACTCGATCGATTTATTTTTTTGCAAAAAAATTGATATTGATCACGTATAAGCCTCCCCTGACTGAATGGATAACTGAGTATTGTAGAGACTACAGTGCGAGCATTGGTGTATGTGATAGTGAGTCTGTTTGATCCTATTTGAAAGTGAGAAATGTTCGATCCTCTCAGGGAAAGCAATGAGAGCAAACCATAAGTTGCAACTGAAAAGTTGTATGGATCGCTAAACTCGATGGTTTTATATTCAATTACGAAACTTCATCAATGTTTGCATAAATAACTCCATACTTTATTTATCAAGAGTGAAAATAAAAATTACATTTCTTTAATTCATTTTGTCAAGGAACATTGTTATGATTTGATATTTTTCTATTAAAAATGTGTAAGTAAAAAATGTTTAAATTAATCATCCTTCTTCATCCGAACATTAAATTTACCACAGAATTGGAAGTAGATAATAAACTTCCCTTTCTGGACATTCTTGTAACTAGGATGAATGGAGGCTATCAAACTGAATTATTCAGAAAGGCAACATATACAGGTCTTTACACAACACCACAGACGAAGAAATAAAACTTAACACCACAAATAAATTATGATACAATAAACACAAGTAAATCATATTGGATCTTGACTTTTGAATATTGATATATAAGATTAAAAGGGTATAATATATTAGTGCTATTGTTATTATATTATATCAAATATAAATATAAATTTAAATTGATATTTAAAAATAATAATTATTTTTTGTAAGTGATAAGAAAAATTTATTTAATACTACCATGATTATTTTATTTTTCCTTTAAATCTCTCTTCGGAAATTGCAGTTATTGTTTTTTATCTCTAATCAACTTGGTGAAGACTATTAAAGTTAAATTATCGGTGTTTATTCTATCTGCGTGCTTCTGTGTGTGCGAGAAACTATAACTATTTTTTCTTTTGACCGCAACAGCTCTCACTCTCTTCCAATCAAAAAAGTTCAGCAAAGCAGTGAAACTAAAGTTGTAAAAATAATTTTATTTAAAAAACTTTTGTAAAAAAATCATTTCTATCCGAATAAGACATGAATAATTTTTTTATGAATAATTGCAGATACATTAAATCGATTTAAATTTCCTAAGTGATGTTTGTGCGTTGGTTTTACGTCATAGATAAGAGATCTAAATTAAAATAAACTTTTTTAATAATTATGTAATAGGAGTTGGCAGCGTCACAAATAAGAATTTAATGATTAATTACTCTCATATTAATTTTGATTTAATTTTAATGATTATTAAATGAAACACATAAAAGTAAATTAAAATTAAAAAATATAGATATAAGGGATTTCCAACATGTAAAATAATATAGGATACAAAACAAATACAAAATAATAATGTTGACTAGAACAATAAAATTATTAAATAAATATGATATTTGAAGAAACTTTGATTTTGTTACCTTAACATTTGTAGATCTTCTCTACAAGGATCTCACGCTCCATACTTTGCGTGTTCGGAACCTATTTACACATAACGAGGATAGTCGAGTTTGACTATACTCACAAGAAAAAACTTTGTTATATAAATATAATTTTGAAAGCAAATTTATGGTAAGAACGTTTTTCCAGCATTAGTTGGATAATTTTTAACAGTTCACTGATTCCAGTGAGCTTTAAATATTGGAAATAAACATTACACTTTTAATAGTAGATACGTTTAATGTGTTTTTACTATTTAAATTATGATTAAGTTAGATAATTTTAATTTCATATGCTGAAAGTTTACTTAAAACAAAATACAATTTATACAAAACTCAATTATATACAGCTCAATGTTTCATCTGCGTAACGCTCATATTATTTGTATTGTCTTTGAAAAAAATTATATATATATATATATATATATATATATATGAGTTACGCTCAATTTTTTTATTATTATTTTTATTATCGGTTAATGTATTATTTTCGTTCTCAATTAAATCAATATAGAGATTAACAGTACCTGAATATGAGTCTTTTTACCACGATCTACAGCATACAACTTTTTTTTTAAATATATATATATATATATATATATATATAT
>MQRK01216618.1:3819-20353 GCA_001938485.1 Girardia tigrina
ATATATGTAAAATTTTAAATTGTAATAAATGTTATTTTTCTGTTGTATATTCATTTTTTGAACTTTATGTCATTTTGTTCTCAAATAGCTGCCGCACCCTGTATATATATATATATATCTAAAAAAATCATCACAGCGACAGGATTTTCTCGAGATTAGTTAAAATTATAAAATTAAATTTCATTTAATTTCTTTTTTAATTTTATTAAAACTTTTAACCGTTGATTTATTTAATTCATTTAATATGCCAATGTTCGATCTATCTTTCTAATTTTCTCGACCATTCCTATTGAGGCAAGAAATAACTAACATTTTTGATAACCACTTAATTTAGGTCTTCATATCCTTTTTAAGTACTACTTCCATTATCTTAACACCATTTTAAGGTGTATAGAAACTTTGAAATATTTAGAAACATCATTGTATGTTAAAATCTTCATTCTTTGATGATTGATTACGAACAATAAAGGATGTAATTTTATGAACAGAAAGGCTTTTCGAAATCTTTTCAAAACCAAGTTCTATAGAATAATTTTACATAGTTACTGTGACGAATGTTTTGAATTGCTTGTTGTTTTATAATTTGTATGTTGTGTTTTAATTCGGATTGTCTCCCCTACCCAGATGGGTGATTGGTATTTTCTTTGATTCCTACTATTTGAAAATACTTTAATTTAATTTTAAAGAACTAATATTTAAAATATGTTTCAAGTATAATAATTAAATTTTCAAATGTAATATTTAATTTTTAATGTGATTCACAATTTTAATATATTAATTTAAATAGTACTTCTTTTTAAAAAAAATATTTAGATTTGATTTTAACAAAAGAGAGTTTTGATAATTAAATTATATTATAAATATTTTCCATTTGTCTTCAAAAAGAATGTCAGAAAAATATTAATCAAGAAGGATATCATGGAGTGAAAGTGATTTGAAGAATTGTTGTCATGACAATTCTATTTGTAATAATAATAAATGTTCAAGAAATCATATTGATGTTGTTAATAGTTACTTTTCAAAAATTTTCGAATCTAACGTTTTTTCTGTTTATCTTTCGCTTAAGAATTATCTCTGTCCTACTTTTAAGGATTTAAGTTTTCGTTAAATAACACCATCATTACATGTATTGAAATAAGTTATGAAAATTAAATTGCTTTCTAATGTAGATTCTTAACTGAGGATTCTAATAATTTACTGAATGTCATTTCTATTTTTCTTTTTAGACAAACATTTTATTTTAATATTTCTCTGTCCTCTATTTGGTACAAAGTAAGGTGTAAAACAAAGTCAAACCACAACTTGAAGTATCATCCTAATTGACTTGTTCCTGTATTTCTGTAGCCAGATGTCAAGAGGGCCTTTTATTTACGGGGCCTTTGATTGGTTACCCAGTTTCATAAAGTGGATAAAGCTTATGTAATCTGGCAGGTAGGAGACTGGCGAACAACACGCGTCAGAGGTTGACTCATCGAACATTGTTTAAACATGTTTCCAATTATTATTTTAACACGTCACTGAATTAGTGCTTTTGTAACAAATTGGTTGTTGGCAGACATAAATACTTCATACATGAATGTAAATCAACATATGTGGTGATTACTTAAATCTACGCAGTTACTTATATCATTGTTAATTGCAATAATCATTAGCATTTTGTCTTTTAATTTCGATGAATTCAATAGAACGACCAGAGTGTGTCAAATAAGATTGCTTATTGCAATATAAAGTAGTGATGAGTAATGGCTGGCGCTACCTGATGCTCCTGATGGGGGATTCTTGAAAAGAACATGTAATTTATCTGACTGGTTTGATGGGATACAACCTTTCGAAATCTGGAAAGAAAATTAACGTGTTACTATGCCAATAAATTAACATTTTTTGATAATTTGATTTTTCTTGTCTTCCTGGAATGTTGTCAGGAAAAAGGAATACAGCTAACTTGGAAAACCAGACACCTGTCATGAAGATAAAAATTATGAAAATCTAGCTTGAGGATTTCTTGCTTAATGTAGATAACATCTTTTTTTGTGTTTTTTCGATAACATCTTTAATTTAATTAATAAAACTTATGTCAGTGTCTTGAAGATATTTTGTCTGTGAATCACCCTGTGGTTAGTAATCCATGTGTATGTTTTCTTGCTGAATTGTATTCCTCGTAGCTTCTTCCACATAACCTAATCAAACAATCTCCACAATATTTATTTTAATCTGGTCCATGTATGAGACTGAAAAGCCTTAATTTG
This sequence comes from Girardia tigrina, assembly GCA_001938485.1. Taxonomy (NCBI): domain Eukaryota; kingdom Metazoa; phylum Platyhelminthes; order Tricladida; family Dugesiidae; genus Girardia; species Girardia tigrina. Next base: position 6,066 of record MQRK01216618.1, read on the forward strand.
GTGATACTATGATTGCTATGACATTTTCCCAGAAAATGAACGAAAACGAGAGTTTTTTTTACAAATTTTTATTTTTCAAAAACATCCCGTGATAATCATTATTAAAACAAAAAAAATAATTTAAATAATATTACAATATATATTAAATAAATGTTTTTTTCTGAATTGATAGATTATCTTGTTCCACCGAATTTTTGGATTGATTTTGAAATTGAGAATTTTATATTGATAATTTCTGCGTGCCGACTTTCGTTAGAAATTCGATTAATTGCGGTTTATAGGCCGTATTACTCAAATTTGAGATGTTGTTGGGTGAGGCCAACAAAGTAGGTGACTTTTGTAACTATTTTTGAATAGATTATGAACTAGTTTTTATATCTTAACAATACTTCATGAGGATTTACCTCTGGTATATCTTTAATGTGTTTAGTCACACTTTTCCTCAGTTGAGTTTTACTAATAGATCTTGGCAGTTTGAGAATAAAACTTATTCTATGATAACTTAGAAAACAAAACGTTATAAGTTAAGAATCTCATCTGTATTCTATAACATTGATATAAACAGTTTTTGTACATAAAAGCGCATTTTTAAGACTTCTATTACGTTCATATTTCTCTATGTTTATCTGATACTTGAAAAAGGCCCGTCATATATGAAGGATGAGCTAAATTTTTGTCTTTGAAAGTTTCTGTTTTAATTTTTAAATCCTAATGATTATAATTTACTATTTAGTGTTATGAATTCTGTGTTAATTTAAAAGTCGATCGATTTCGTCGGCTGCCCGGTGTCTTTCGGAACCGACAGAACCGTCTTGATGTGAGCTATCCAGATTTACTACGTTCTAAAGTCGATTCGCGTCGGTTCCTCAACGATGTCTCATTTTGGTCAAAGCAACAAACAAACAAAATAACTAACATTTTGGACAAATATATTATACAGTCAACACTCTATAATTTCACACTTTTTGTTTATAAAAAAAGGCCGAAAAATACAGATGTGAAATTACAAAATGTGAAAATATAGAAAGTTGTGTCTATTGAGTAACAAACATGCTCTTTGTATGAGTAGAAATAAAACATTTATATGCAATCATTCTCTCGTATTTAATTGGTTTAGTATCAATCTAAAATTCCTTTTTTATATTCAATCACGCAAATTTGCTATTTCACTAATTTTGTAACATTGTTGTAAAGCTTGTAATTTTCATACAAAAATGTTTTGTATTTTCTTTTGAATGCTGATGAATACCCGCATTTAGAGGCTGAATTTTCGAAGTATTATTTTGAGACAAAAAGATTATTTCAATATTCATCAAAACTACGGTATTAACAATATGAGATGGGACATTATTAATAAAATAATAAAAATTAATAACAATAAATTTTTTCGGCTTTCTTTCCCCGCCGAAGCATCAAATTTTCGTAGCCATTTTTGAAAGATGTTTGCACTTTGATTGACATAATAATCGATTCTTCAATTTTTTGTGTTTATTCCTATAAAACATCTTGGTTTTAAAGATTTCCCGATTATTAACGACGGAAATTTGCTTTTGCCACTAGCGTTACAGCAAAAGGAAATGGTAACTCACTCTGTATCCTTTTTTCCTCCGGGCACTTTTTTAGATGCTAGTGTTTTATCAGGTTGCATCCAAAAAAAACAAAGCCATCTCATCCATGTTATAAACATCATCAGGCCGATATTTCTCAATTTTTTTCTATCAATTTTGGAAGACTAAGATTGATGACGTTTTGATCAACAGACCCCGTCACTCCACACAATTTTAAAGTGATATTAATAATAACAGCCATCCTTCAGATAATTTCAAGTCAGAATCATTAATTTTCAGCTTGAGCTTCAAAAATGCAGCTTTTTGTCGAACCATTTCATCACAGATAATAATATCTAGATGGTTTTTGTAAAACTCTCTCTTAGCTCCTTATCAAATTTTACTCACTTAGGCTTTTTAAAAAGCAAACTATCCTTCTTTATAAATTCCCTTTTGAGAAAAGTCCCTGTATTTTTCAATATTTTTGATATTGTACTTTTGTTTTTACTCTTCACGAAATTGTTTTGTACCCATTCTAAAATTTTTCCTGTGTAACATTCTTTTCCGTTGCATGATTTATTAACTTAAGTTTATCATCATTTATCAAAGAAATGTTTTTTTTAACATTCAAATTTTCCGATTTGTTAAAATTTTTCATATTGGAAGTGTTGGGCTTCTTCCTAACCTGAAAAATAAATTGCTTACAATAAATAAATTCCTTTTCTTTTCAGAATTCAAAATATATTTATTACAAAACAGTTTAATTAAACAAGATTTTATCATTTATATAAAAAAGCTGTTATTAAAAAAGCTTTTATTAAATAGTATAAACTAATTTTACAGGGATTATGTTTTTAAGACTGTGAAATTATAAAAATTGCTATCTTAACACTGTGACATTTTTGGTTTTGTCACTTCGTCTGTGAAATTACATAGTTTGTAAAATAATGGAGTGTAAAATTATAGTGTTGACTGTATATACATTTCGGCACATAATAACAACATAAATAGATAAATAAAATAATAGTAACTTAAATCAGGGTTTCATTAAACAAAATATTTTATTAATTAATACTTACGGTATAATAATTTTCAATCAATAATTGATAGGTCGAACTAAATATCAAAATTTGTTATTATTTAAAATGAGCACGCTTTTTGCTTATTTGAACAAAAAAACCTTAATTCAGAATATTTTGGATCCATTATTATAATATTGTAAATGTTACCTTTGTATAGTAAAATAATGCAGATATAATTATAGTTACTCATCCTTACAGACGTATTGCTCAATTGTATCACCTTAGAAACAGTTTAAATTTAGTTTTACAGCTTGTATGGCAAAGTAATGGTAATGCAATAATAACAACCTGTCGAAATCAAGGTATATTTTATTACTTATTTATTCGTAAAATTATGGTACCTTCAAATCATCTTTTTCTTTGAAAAAATAAATAAGTTTATATGTTTAGTAATAAATTCCCATGTACTATCGAGTTGTGCTCTGATTTGGTTTATAAAGATACATTTCAATGATGTAACAAAATATGAATCAGAATGACTTCCTGCCGTTTCTAAAAATATATAAAAAAAGTAAAATGATTTCTAATTTCTTTTTAAAACGATTTAAAAATAAAAAAAATGTGATATGAGATTTTATAATTGTAATTGATGAATCTAAAAATTTATATTCAAGCGTTACACTCAACTTCTCAGATAAAAAGTTTCAAATAGGGACTGAGAACATTTGTGATTGCGTATTCACGATCCAGATATATACGTTGTGGAACTAATTTTTAAACTAATTTTTAAACAATTTTATTCTTATTCAAATAAATAGATTTATGATTAATTAACAAAAATTGAAGACAATTGATAGTACTTCTTCTGTGAGAATGCATTCAGAGTAAAGATGAACTATGGACGATCTATTTCAAATTTCCTGCTAAGAAAGTCAAAGGGTTAACTTTGATGATAATTCTTTCCCCAAACGAGTTTTTCTTGATAACTCTAATGAATTTCGCAATTTATTATTTTTAACTATAATTATTATTATAACTATTATTAATAAAACAACACAATAATTATTTGAGTAAATTTTAATAATTGACATGGAATCAAATAACAAAACTTGACCCTCGATCTCAGACTCATGTAAAACAGACCGTTCTTCAATTAATTCCTAAAGAAAAACGAGTAGAGAAAAAAATGAAATTCGAACAAAATAATAATACTACTTAATGACGATAAAATAAATATAAATAAATAAAATTATAACTAATCCAGTAGTATTAGTTAAACTAACATGATTTAAGCAAGATAAATAATACACAAAAATAGACTTCAAAGATGATTCATAAGAGAATATTGTGTTTATCAAAGTGATTGATGTATTGTGCAGGAAGGGGGGCAGCACTAATTATTTGTATATTCTCATTCAGCCTAACTCAACAATTATTAATGAATAAACAATGAAGCGTCGACTGGAATATGCATTTAATTCATGACAATAACTTCGATTGTATAGAATATCTAATTTCGCATGTAACAAGCCCGAGTGTACTGTCTTGAACTGGTCGGTCGTTGCGCGACCAACGGATGTAACAACCAGCTTTCGACTGTCCTGGGGCTAGTACAGTCGATCGGTTCGAACAGACTGACACTTTTATTGTTAAATCTTGATAAATAATTTTTGTCATTACAATGGAAATTCGCCTTCTTTTGTCTGAACAAATAAGTGAAAACCTAAAAGTAAATTACAATCCAATAGATGAAAACCCGATTAATATTGAAAGTAAATGTTACAAACCTTTGAAGTTTGTGCACTTCCTTTAACAAAAGTACAAATGTATTTTTCGTAGAATTAAAATAAAGATTCGACAAAAAATTCAATTTAAAAGAAGCATTAATTTATGATTTGAATATTTTATAAAGGTTTAATAACTTCAAGGATGTCTCAAAATTACGTATCTAACCAAGTCGATCATTTCTGTTTGATTTGAATTTTTAAAATTTAAATAAATCAATATTGATAATTTGAATGTCAATCTAATTTATTCTTTCATTCGTCATAACCAACTATAACAATAATAAATAATAAAATAAATAAGACCCTTAACCGCCCTACCCATACGAACGTACGCGATACGGCCGCTATATTATCGCCCGGACGCAACAAACCGTATCCCGTACGTTCAGGCACAAAAAACTATATTCGAAGCCCACAAAACGTTCGTGATACGTTCGCTCGTGATTTTATCATCTTTCCCCAAGTCATAAATCACGAGCCTTTTGAACACCAACAATATTTTTTTTATGAATTGAGATTATGTTGATAGATATATTACATCCAATACAAAATATATTAGCTAAAATATTCAATAGATTATTATTACAAGAATTATTCGGCGACATCTTATGTTGAGAACCTCTGACTTGCAAAGGATACAAAAAAGGGTCATAAATGAGTCTATTGAGTAAAAGTTTTTTCTGGTTTATTGTAAACAAGTATTATTATTTCAAAATATAATGAAAAAAAACCCGATGTTTTTTACCTACTTTTTGAATAATAACCCAGAGGTAGTAGGGCGGTTAAAGTCAGGTCTAGATGTAAATGTAATGGAAAAAAGAATTTTCAGTTACACATCCCGAAGCATTATTTGCACTACAAAAATCGTCTTAGCCAATCTATTATCCATTACTTATTACTCTAATAATTGGTACAAAGAAATTCTTCATATGGTTAATTTTTTTACTTCTTAATTTCTCTTTATTCAATTTATCGTCAAAAATATATTCTGGTTTTGACTATTTGCTCCCTTGTTGTGGTATATATTCATAATTATAATTAATGTTCTTGTTTTAATTTGCAAATGTTATCACACTATTTAAATTATAAATCTAAAATTACTATTGTAAAATGAAGTTTTTTCTTTCAGTTACTTTTCGTTTATTCGACAACACGACATATGTTTCAGAATAACAAAAAGATGGATTAAATGATTGTGAACAAATATAAAAATTTTTCCATTCTTTTTATTAGCATACTATCTATTTAGGTATATATATATGCATCCATGGAATTTACAAACATGTTTTTGAAGGCTTTTTACTTAATCGATTTTCTTCAAACTTTGCGCACTTACTCATTCTCGATGACAATAAATGATTATGTAAAAATTTGATCGCAAAAAACTTTTTAAGATCCAAAAATAGGAAAATAAAAACAGAAAATAGGAGTTCCCGAACAATATTAATGGTAAGATATCTACTTATAAATTATAAGTAGTTTATAATAATTTTTAATGTGATTTTTAATTAAAATTTTTTAAATTTTAAAAACTTTGTTGGAAAAGTAGAGTTCTGTCTGCATAAAGAATGGATATAAAAAATTAAATTTTTGATTTACTAGTTAATTTATTGTCATAAAAACTGAAACAAAAATAAATTCTCTTTGACCATTCTGGTTGCGGAGCCGAAGTTCTGACATCAATTTTGTGGTTCATCAAGACGAGTCTTATTATTGTCACAGCATTTACATAGATTACTATTAACGTCATGAAAAATCAAAACTTTATTCAGCATTTTTTTTATTTAAAACTATTTTTAAAAAGATTTTCTTTCAATTCTATATTTTGCTTCCGTCGGAAAAAAACTTTAATTAACTTTCGACCCCCTGATTTAATTCAAAAGTGGTGGAGGGTGGTTTGCGTAATGAAACAATGGAAAAGAGACAATTAATATAATTTTAATTAATTAATTAATATTTTCCAAAAAAAGAACAAATCAGTAAGAAATTAAAATTGGAAGAAAATTTACTTATGAATATTTCAATAAAAGAAAGATGGTTAAAATCAAGTAATTTGTCAGGGAAAAAAACAAACAGTTTTGTTGACACTAATAAAGTCGCTCTACCTTTGTTGATAAATGAATTATTGTTTTGCATCTTTGCTGTTCTCTGCTTTCGTCGACTTCTTCTGGTAATTAATGCTAACAACTATATTTGTGTCAACATGGCTCGGGAGGTTTGTTTGAGTTTTGTTTTATTTATTTAGGTTAACTTTTCTACTTATTTTTTAAAGAAATAAATTTCCCAAAAAGAAACAACTGACTCATTTTTATTTTATTTTTTTTTACAAACAAAACAAAATTAATTGAAATAATTAAATTTCATTTTTTTCTTGATTTATTTAATTTTTTAATAATTAATTTAATTTATTAAGCCAGTAATGAATTTAATTAAAAAAAACAAATTAATATTGTCGGAAATAATTTTTTAAAAAATATTTCTTTTAAGGATTTTTTTTTCAAAAAAATATAGAAAAAAATAAAATTAAATTGAAAAATATTTTTCAAAAATATATTTGTTGAAGAGGAAATTTTCAATTGGGACACTTATAAAATACTGTCATTTTGTCATTAATAATTGTCTTGGTAAAGTGCAAAAAAACTGATTATATTTTTCAATGGCGCCAGACTGAAATTGGGTTTAACTTATTTTTTCTTCTTGAAAAAAGTATTAATTGATGATAATGTTGTATACGTTACAACAGATAAAAATAACCCTAATTTCAATTATTAATAAGCAAAAATAAATCAGTTATGAATATCGTCTGTTTTTATTTTGGTTACGAAAATTGTGGAACTTCAAAATTAATGGATTAAATATATAAATCACTTTGAAATCGGTCTTTTTTAACAACGGAATCTTCATGAAGGTTTCCAGAACCATTTAGGTTTGAGTATCAGTTCTTGAACCACAATTCTGTGATAAATCGAAGCTGGGTTTGAGTTGTAGGAATTTAAACTTAGAGGTTATCACTCCATGTCCACCGAAGAATTTATAAATATATGAACTTATCTTCGGACTTTAATTACAAGAATATTTAATAAATTTCAATAATAAATGAAATTTGTAAAATTCTTGTTCCAAATTGTAGTAGCCCAATCGTTTGGGTTCGGCTTATCATCGTTTCCTTCATAAGCGCCATCCATCGATCGTTCTACATCTTCATTCATTGCATTGATTTTCTTTTTCTGACCATGGTTCTGTATTTTCGATCTTCCATTATCATGTACAATATTCTATCTGTTTGAGTTCGACAAACATGCCGCTGCTTAATACATATTCCAACCATATTTTTGACACTTGAACAAGAGACATTGAGGTCATTTATGTCCCTTTTTGCCGCAAAAAAACAAGTCTATGACTGTCTATTAGAGCTGTTTCGGCTAATCTAATAGAATATTAATCTGACAGCTGTTGGACATATTAAAATACCACAACGGGACTTAATGGATTTATATATATATATATATAATGTATTCACTCAATTACTCGTAATGCGCTGAAATCATGGTCTGAACAAAATTAAAACCATATACTATTTTCAAAATTTATGTCTTAGACATAACAAATTTTGAGTCGTCCGTCCCTTTTTTATTAAGCATGAATAATCTTCCATTCAACTACTTCTGAGAAGGTTTTCAAGTATATCAAGGGTCATAGTCACTCCTTAATCAAAGAAACAAATTTAGTGGTGATAAAATGTCGTTCGACTGTTTTTATCATAATAAATAAAATAATAAAACATTTTTTCTCAAATTCCAACAATGTTATTGGCTTCAATATAGTTGGCTAATGTCACTGTAATATCAGAGTCAATTGAAGTAATCGAATGTTATTTAAAATAAAATATCTTTCTATATTATATTACAATTTTCAAACAAATATAAGTTAATAAAAACATTTAAATATATTTATTAATAAAACATTTCAAAATATTTTCATATGCCCATCAGATTCGTCTGTAATCTAATGTACATCCATGACATAGTCTTCTAAATACTGCGGTTGTCACCAAATGCGTGTCGCCTAAGATTTGTGGGTTTATTTGTTTCTGAATGTACATCAGTAAGATTCGATTTAATAGTCCGTTATTTTTGATCAACTCTTAGGGTTGCAAATTGCTGACGTTTCTCAGCTAAATATTTTCAATAAGAAAGCTACTTCATAACTATACCTTTTAACCATCATTGCATACATCTTGTAATCAACAACGGTTTATCCCATACTAGTTGATAGTCACAATATTCTATTCCTGTACCTTTTATATTAACAGCATCTTTATGTCTGTAACACTTATACTCGTATATTATCTATGTCGGTTATTTTTTATTTTCCACTGATATATCAATGATCGCTCGGAAATTTTTTAATTGTTCGGTGGTTTCTTTCTACAATATCCTTACCGTTTGATCGATCGCTGGAAGGATATACTTTCCACCAACGTTCCAGATACACAAAATCATTCGTGTAAAATTTAATATAATTATCGACTAAGGAGCTCCTCGTTCAAAAAATATTGAATTTACTGCTTGAATAATAGAATTCCTACTTTAATCTTGAATATACCTTCAAATTACGAATCTTGATAATCCACAATCAATTAAACTTAAGTACGTGTTCCCTTTATATGTTGTTACATCTATGGTCAATCTATACCAATTATTTTTCAAAGGTATATGTTATTTTTCCCATTTTATCGGTGATGGATCAATAGACTAGTGTTCTTAACATTTTGAAATTATAATCATAATGTTTTGCTCTGTCATTTGGATATACGCTTTGGTTTAGCAAGATCTAACATACACTTTGTAGAATCTTCATATTACCAAAAAAAGTTCCAGAGCCAAAAAGTCCGGTGCTAAAACGTCTGGTGCCAAAAAGTCGAGTACCCAAATTTAAAAGAACTAATACCATCCTCTGCCTTTGTTTAGTTCTAAGAATAAACATAAAGAAATTATATAATAAGTTTAAAATTAAATCAAAAACACCAAAATAGTTTTCATGATTTAGGACATTTATGCAAGTTATAAACACTTTAAAACAATTCTAGACGAACTTACTCACTTCCGCTATTTTCTTCATGGGGATTTTGTTTTATAAAAATATAAAATATTATTTTCTTAAACCCCGTCACGACCCAACGACTTACCAAGATGTATACATCATGTTCCCTTTTATGATTGGATAAAAAATCTACAAGCAATAATGAAAAAGAATCGCATGTACAACGATTTAAATAACGATAGTAAAGGAATAAAAAAATAATTTCGGACAAAAAAGCGATTTGATGAATTTATTATATTCAACTGTCCCATAATTCAAATCCATTGATTAAAGAAAACGAAATTCATTTGGGAAAAGGAAAAGAAATATTGATAATTGATTTTAATTAAGATTTATAAATAAATATAATTTTGTCTTTCGAGAGAAATAATGCCTCAGAGCTCATCTGTTACCATCTTGAAATAGTTTACAGAACCACTGATATATATATATATATATATATATATATATATATAATACTAGAAGTACGGGAACAGTCATTTTGACTGTTTGCCAAAATATTATCAGCATCGTAAACTAGGTAAAAAAAGAAACAAAGTCCCGATATACTTTACCCTTTAGAAAATATGGAAATTAGAATTTGAAATAGTATGTCTTCCATTGGTTGGCAAATGTTGTTCTACCTAAAAGGATGGGAGCAGTCATTTTGACTACAATAGACTCGATTATATTAAGAAGCCGAAACCGAAATCATTGTGATACACAGGCACTTTATTTATGATTAAAATACATTGCTGCTCTACAGACAATCTTTCCACATTGGGAGCATGACCAATTAGATTTGTTGTGACATTTAGGAATTTTACATTGCTTCATCTTTCTTGACTTCAAGAACAACTAATGTCCTGAAGATAGAAGAACCACCTCTCTCCATTTGTTTAATCTAGAGCACATCAACGATTTCCATGTTACTTCTGTTACTTCTTTATATGTAATGCATGCATTGATGGCAGCTATATCCAAAATGATTGCCAATACCGCCAGTGACCATCTTCTGCTTCCAATCTTAGTTGTGTATAATTTTGCCATTTAATCTAGGCAATCAATTCCAAATTTACCTTCGTTATATGCCAGAATAGTGTCCGGTTTTCTCTTTCCTTCTCTAGCTATATGAACATGACGATTAAGAGTGCTCAGTAGACACACAGTTTGTGCTGTAGAGACTATCTTTTAAACAAATATTTTTTTTCATATTTTAATGATTTCCAACAATAATTACAATTTACAAAAATAAATTAAGTAAGTATACAACAATTCCGAAATCCAGGGAGATTTTTGAGTCAAATCACGGGATATATTGTGTTCCTAATCCCGGTATTGCCATCCCTATACTCACTGCTTTGTTCGATTTGGTTAGGACTTGTATGGTGTATGTTTTTTTATTTTTCATGAGACTGGATACATCCGGTAGTTCTCTTCTCATTGTTCTATTTATACTTATTGTTCCAAGGAGAGTTGTCTCTCACTTCAGAAGTGAAGAAGCTAGAGAAAGAGATGTGTTATATTACATAACTTGTCTAGTAAACCTTCCATTAAACGCAATACAACATATTCAGTAAGTTGAATATCAGAGAGAATTTTTCATCTTTTTCAAGGTACAAAATGTCGCTGAGAAGATATCTTTTTACATCACCTATAAGCCTTATAAATTTGATGCCAAATTTATAAGGCTTATTGAAAAAGTATTAAGTGAAATGGCAGAGAGGTTTCTTTGGAAAGAGTTGCTCATCAGCGCTTTATTGTGGAAAACTTCAAGTTATTTCATTCGTTTATTGACGGACAATTAGCGGACAATATCGACAATCGGGAAAATAACAACCATGAATTAATTAATTGGACACCTTCAGTCTTATTTATCGATCGACCAATAGATTATCAAAAACGAAAATATCAAGAAATTTGTGGCATGATTTATAATAATGGCGATAAATTATCTTGGAAAAATTAAGTTCTTTTGGCCACGATATGCAATGCGGTTATAAGACGACTGTCTAAGTGAAAATTGTATGAATGAGAATTCGGTTATCATTTGCCTTCGGTTTAACCACTTTCAAAAAATTAATATAAATCAATTCTTTGATGTTTCTGCGGAATCGGATATAAAATTATCTGCGATTGTTTAGGAGGCTGAATTAATATCTACACCGATCATTTTAACAATCATTAAATCAGAATCATGTGTTAAACCCACCTGTTCCAATTCAGTGATCAATTCATTCTTTATAACTACGGATAATTACTCTAAAAAATCAGTTAAATAGTTTTTCGATAATCAAACAATCATTGAAAACAAACAAAAAGTTGCCTTAGTGATCTATTTTCTGCTCTTGATGTTCATTTCTTTGAGGTTATAAACTGTACTAAACTTAATCATTACGCTTGTCGTAGTACTCATTCGATTTCTGATTTATTCTTCCGTCCCTTCATTCTCTGGGATAGTAGAGCCTAAGTATTTGAAACTCTTAACTGGTTCCAGATTCAACATTTTAATCTCAATCTCCAAATTAACATTATTGTTTTGGCTTCCTAAAATCAATATTTTGCTTTTTTCTAAGTTGATTTTCATTCAAAATTTCATTGACACTTTGTACAGTACATTCATAAGTACCTAAATTTCTACGTCGTCTTTACCAGTGAGGTCTATGTTGTAAGCAAATCATAGCTTGGTTATTCTTGTTCCTCCACAGCGTATTTCAACAACGTCTATGTATAAATCTTTCTTATATGAATATTGATACTAAACATATGTATTATACAGTAACCGTAATTTTTCTTCTTTTTTTCTGGTACCAGTTGGGGAATTCAGCTTGAAGCTATTGTCATGTCACGACCCACTCGTTTGTAACAACTTTGAGCGCTCAGAGCCCCCAGTGACTATTAAGGGTCAGTCACAACCCGATTTCGGTTTATATTATTCGTGTGCTACTTTTAATATTCATTGACGCAATATAGTTATTTATGGGTCGGACGCCTCTTCTCCCTCGACATCTGCCTGGCAGTGCCGAGCTTGAAGGGCCTGCGGGTTCGGTTAAAGATAGGATGGGCTATGGGCCCCCTACCTAGCGGAGTGTCGCTCGGGGATGATTTATATTCTAATTGTGTGTGGTGTGAGACTTACTGCAATGTTGTGTCTGCGTGTGAACTTAATGCCTCTGTTTGTTGTGTTTTATTGACTTCTGGCACTGTGTATGACATTACGCAACTGAAAGACGCATTGTATTAGAGTACATCATATAGGAGTTACTATTAATGATCATTATATTATTAGGAGGTTGATAACCAGCAGCAGCTTTAACCAATTCCACTCTGAATCTACCGTTTTTATCAGTCAATTTATATACTTGGCCCCATATATTACGAGTCTGTAAATTACTCAATTCATGAACTTCTTGTAATTTTAGGTCTAGCTATTAAAATTCGTATTTATAAATAATAATAAAATTAAAATAACTAAGATCGTATAAAACCAAATTGACACCACTCATTTTACATAATTATCTATCGGAAAATTATCACTAATAAATAATCGCTTTTCTAATTCTAAACTATGAATTTGAAACAATTCATTACTGCTTTATATTCTATTTTCAACTATCACATTTATTACTGCTTTAGATGATTTTACATTCTATTTTCAACGATTTTGTTGATAATACTCATTCGAAGTTCTTATAAAATTCATAAAAAAAAATAAAAATGGTTGGGTATTACTTATAATTTACAAAAATTCAAATCAACAAAATTTCCTAACGTAAATCTTTTCTCATACAAGAAAAATATTCAAGTTAATAATTAATATAAATCATAACAATTCAAATAAAATTATATTTGTTTTAATATATCAATGGAGTAGATTTTTTATGTCGGGAAAACAAATCCGATGGTAGTCTATTGATCACCCGGCGCAAGCCGGCATCCTCTGTGGTTAGCGCGTTCGGTAGAAGCGTACTAATGGTCCCACCCCGTTGATGCACGGGTCGACGCGGTGACCGTCCTCAAACTCATGATCTGATGTCGATGATTACAGGGATTACCTGGTCCCTTTCGCCTTCTGGCGATGCGCTTGACGACGATTCCGACGGGGCATTACTATAGGAGAGACGGCGGCGACGACGGTACTTAATTTATTTTTTATAAACTAAAAGCAAAATTTATCTATTAAATATTAATTATAAAACAAAGTTAAACATTTTATACATATATTGAGTTATCAGTAAAAACCTTCACAAATAATAAAATTTACATTTATTCAGCTTCGTTAATCACCAGCAATGTCAAGGAGGAAGTCGGTTCAATTGATCCGTTATTGGCTAAGTGTGTTCTTTGCTCCACAATTAATCGTCGAATTTTTACGTTGACCTTCGGCTGCTTGAAAGTGTTACAACAATCTCGGGTCAGAATGCTTTTGGAGTTTAAAATTGTTTATTTTTCTATGCTCGCTGTTAACGTTGACCTGAATTCTGTTATATGTTGCGGTGCGTTAATTTTATCGTCTTGTCGTTTGTTTTGTTGTTGGGAACTTTTGTGTTTTTAACTGTTTCTTTTATAGTTGCAGGACGACACACCGGTTCCAGATTCCACCAATGGTCGGAACGGTCTAGTTTTTTCAGATTCCCGATTGGATGGCCAAGTATGTCTTTTAAACTTTTAAAAATTTTTAACATTTTCGTTTTCATTATAGAATCCACTGCCCGTGTGCCGACCTACATATGCATGTGATGCATCGGTGTGCGGTCAATTAAGGGCATCGCTGCTATTTTTAGCTCCGAGGGTAAGTTTTTTTAATTAGTCTTTGTTATTTGTCTATTAATTTTTGATTCTTTGCAGGG
>MQRK01216626.1:0-11569 GCA_001938485.1 Girardia tigrina
GACTAATATTGACTTAAGAATTTTCTATTATTTACTTTAATATGGAAGTATGGAAACGATTGTTAATTTTACCTCAATGATAACAAATTGCACCTTGGAAAATCGAGTAACGCAATCTTTCAGTACACCTTCCAATGTGTATCTATGGACTTATCAGTAGAAATCCGGTGACGTAACCATTGTTGGATGATTGTTGACAAATGATGTGGAGGAAAAGGATGTTAAGGAAGACTGATTAAAAAAACTTTTCTTTTTTTGGAAAAATAAAAGCGATTTAACATCTATTTTCAAATATAAATATTTACAAATATATATATAAATATATATATATATATATATATATATATATATATATATGATAAAATAATGATTGAAATTATTGAATCTCTGATTTAGTTGAAACATTATTCGAAGATGTGTGATTATAATCCTCATGGTTGTCGACAGTCAGTTTTTCCGGAGAAGAATCCATGTTGATTTTATGATTGATTTTGGAAGATCTCAACTGCCACTGGTTGTTACCGATATAAATAATAGGTTGGCATGTGGGGTTATTTTGATCATCGGTGTTTAGTAAGGTGTGAACTTGGCCCGGCCATAGAGGCTGTCCTATACAAGATGTCATTGTTGATTGGTATTGCAGTAAAGACATTTGGGCATGAATCAAAGACGTCGCCCATGACTGAATTGAATTTGGAGATCCTTGTAAATCAGGAATAAAAGGATTTGTGGGAATTGTAGATAACGACTGAGGCAGGGTAGGTAATGAAGGAAATCCTGGAAAAATGGACATTGACAAAGGAATACTATTCCATGATGATGATGGGACATTAGAAAATACGTTTGTAGAATTTCCCGATATTTCTGGAATGATGACTTTAGATGTCGGTGAATTGATGGGCCAGATATTCGGATTACACGTTTGTTTGCAGGAATCATCTTCTTCTGGACAGGAATCTTTGTAATTATTATTATTCAATTCTTCAGACATTTCTGAATTAACACTCAATTCGAGTTTTCCAATTGCAGTATCTGATGCTTCCGAAGCTGCTCTCTAAAATTATAAAATAAAAAAATATTTAATTGATTATGGTTTTCATTATTTAACTTCCTCAGACCCGAACTCATTTGAAAATGGACGTATTATTTAGAATATAAAATTAAAATTCGATTTTGTTCATGGCGTAATCCTTAAAAGGTTTTTAGAGTTTCAATAGTTCGAAGATACATGAAAATAGATAGGATCTTGTGAGGCCCTCTTTATACATTGAAGTGGCTGATTTTCGGGCGTTAAAGAATTTAAAGATTTTTTAATATATAATACAAACTAGCAAAATTATTTAATTTAAGTCACGAAGAATATATTTAAGTATTGCTTGTAAAGGAGAAAGATCATTTAAATTAAATCATTTAAGTATTTCACCTATTGGAAAATATATGATATTAGAGAAATTATTGATAGATTTTTCAAAATTCAAATGCAACAAGAAACAAGTATAAAGTTTATAGATAATTTCGGATGTATTTTTGAAGCACCGTATCTCTCCAACAATAACTCCTACCTCGAAAATAACTCCTAATAAATATAGAATACAATTTTTTAAAACGAGTTTGCTTATCATATAAAAAACGCATATATATATATATATAATAAATTTTAAATATACAATAATTTCAGCATTCATTAATAATCATTTAAATTTGATCTATTTAATTTGTTGTATTTAAAACTCCTCAATAAAAAACAAAAAACGAAAAATTTTCAGTTAAATTTTTATATTTATTTATTTTAATTATTATAACTTCTACCTCAAAAATAACACATCGTTTGAATTTTATTTTGAATTTGACTAAAAAATTAAAAAAAAATTAATTTTTACTCCGACAGTTACTTTTCGAAGAGACACGCGTATTAAGTATTGTTTAATTATATTGTAATATTATTAAAATATTCTTTTTTATTTTTGTTAAACACTGAGTTTGGGACCATAAGTCTGAAGAGGTTAAGAAAAAAAACTTAAGAAAATTTAAAATTTCTAACCGAACAAATCAAATCTTTTTCCGAATTCGATGTCGATTCAGCCGACGCCACTATACCTTTGTCGCGAATGATTCGATTGATTGACGATATACTCGGTGCACTTTGTTCCGTGCAAATCTGATCTTCGATTAACTTCTGTCGGATTTCCCAAGCATAAATTTGGGGATTATTGATTTTATAAATTCTGACTCGTTCAACAATATCAGGTGTTGTAACTTTGGGTTTTGAGCCTCCAATTTGGCCTGGATTAATCGAACCGGTTTTAACATATCTAAAACATAGAATGAACAACAAAATTCAGATAACATAAAACCAAAAACAAAACGTAGTTTAATCTCTGATAAGGCCTGAAATGTTTGACAATCACCTTATCAGTATTTTTTATATGAATAAAAATATAAATAAATAACTCAGTAACCAAAATCATTATCTCTACCTATTCAATATTTTACTGACGCAGCCGTGAGAAACACATAATTGTCGGGAAATATCACACGGGCGAACGTTTTCCATTGCCAATTTGAGAATTTTCAACCGTAATTCTTCCGGTAAAGGTCGTCCGTTTGTGAAACATCGTCCGTACTGATTGATATTCTGTCCATTACCTAGAACGAAAATTTATAACAATTGAATAAAAAAATACATAAATAATTTATTTATATTTTTCAAACAAACAAAAATTAAATAATTTAGTTAAAGCTTGTTTAAGAAATTGATTATTGTACATGTTTTATAAGACAGCAAAAATTATTCATAGAAAAGAAAATAATAGTTACTTGTTTTATTGATCACTTTTGAATTCGTTTCGTTTTTCTCCAATTTCAATTTCTTATTCGATAAAGTTCGCTTAATTGGTGTTTTTCTTTTTCGATTATGAGACAAATCGAGTATCTCTGTCGATTCAGAATCAGTACCGATCCAGTCCGGTTGTTGTTCGATTTTCGACAAATGTGAATGCATATTTATTGACGATTGTAAAGCTTCGGACATTCTGTAATAATATAATTAACGATTCGGTTAACAAGCACTGTTTTTATTATCAGTCGCACAAAACGTAAAGCTGCTGTATTGATTACTACTGCTTTGTTAGCTTGTTTATATAGTCACTCACGCAGTATTGAGTATTGAATTGTGACAAGCTCATAGTTGACTAATTGAACCTGTTCGAACCGAGTTAAGTTCGTTGATAAATAATATCAGTGAACCGTGTTTGTGTGTGCAAGCAGGCATTCAATAGAACGTTGGTTTGTTTGTGTAAGTCGGTGTGTGTTTCTGCAGAAAATTGACGGCTGAATGGCCAATTATTATGAGTACAGAGACAAATGTGTTGGTGTGTGTGTAAATAAAAATGTGTGTCTCGAAATCTTTTTCTCCTCTCCGATTTTTTTTCTTCAAATATGTTTTGTATGCGTAGTTCATTTTCTTCAAACGTGCCATATTTTCGAATTCGAATCCTAACTAGGCCAAACAAACGAGCAGTGACATTGTAGCGTAGCTCGAAAATGTGGAAGATAAACAAACATAAATAACAAATATGACACCAAGCCTGAATGAAACGTGTTCAACTAGGCGACATAAAACATCTGTGTTTAATAATCGGCCACGAAAAAAAAGGATTGAAGTGTAACGTGACTGATGAAAAAAAAATCAAAAATAAATCCAATGCACAGAAATCAGGACGAAAACAATTATCAATTTCCTTTAACGTAACTACTCGATTTTTTGTCGATGGATTTTTTTTTCTTGTAAAATCGAGAAAAGTGTTAAATGAATTTGAAAATTCTATACCAAAGCAAAAATAAATGATTCATTTCATAATTTTCTAATAATAATTTTTTGTTTAAATCAGGCGGTTTTAATTATATATTTTTTTTTTAAATTAACACATACAAAATGTGAATTATCGGATTGTTATTATTAGATAAATAGTTCTCACGTAAACGCTAATGAAGTATATATATATAGATGTATGTATGTGTGTATGGGATTGTGTGCGCAAACAATCAATTAAAAATTCGGATTGCTATTGTGTCGATTTTCAAATTAATACCAATAATAATTAATTAATTAAATTATTTTTTATGAAAATATTATTATTAATTTTTTGGTAAGTTTTTGATGATTAATTTTAACGGCCATAATAACACGAAATAAAACGATTTAAATAATTTAAATTAAATTTGAAAAAATAAATTTTTATTTAACTATTATAAATTTATTTATTAAAAAAAATCACAACAACTGTCATTTTGTTTTTATAAGGTCCTACTAAAAATATAATATATATTATATTATATATATAGAACTCTAATATTTGTCAGATAAGAAAAAATGCCTGACAGCTTAGTAACTGTTTCCAAGTGAAATACTGCTCAATATTATTGTCATTGAATAAACAAATGGATAACATTTCTATCGATCGAATGAATGACTGGACCATGTCATGTTTACCCAATGGTCCTATAAAACAATGCACACACTGCGTGAAATGTATGTCTAAGCAGTGAGTTCGAACTAGCGTGGATCGATGTGGGCCATCCAAGTGCACACACCAGCCAAAATAGTTGTGTCAACACTGCCAACATTCCCTCCGGTGCTGGTTGAATCAGAGTGCTGCAACTGCTATGGTGGTGTTTGTTCGCTATCATCCTCTGCCATCGTCGAGTCGTCGAAAGTAAATATTTACACGGACCGGATAATTTGTCAGCAAAGCTTGATATCTTTTCAACGCTACAGCAGCTCACACAGCAGTGTTTCTTGCTGTTTATCTGTGAGTAATTGAATCAACATTATTTTTCACGGTGCATGCAAAAGAGACTGCTGAAATCGATTTATATGATAAGATTAGCGACCGATCAAATGGTGTTTATCGACACATGAAAAGATTTTTTTTATTTCATAAATCAGATCAGTTTCATGATTTATTCCTTTAAAAATTATTTATTTATTTTTTTTTGTTCAAGAAATAATTTAAGTGAAAGATTTTAATTTTTTATGATTAGATTTTTTGCTACTTATGTATTAACGACAGCGCATCATAAATTCTGCTAATGCGACAATCTATATTATTATTAATAGATTATTATCATTATTATTAATAATATATTATTACTACTAAGAGAGCAACAAGATTGTTCTATATTGGCGCATTAGTAGAATTTTTGCTGCGGTGGCGTTAATTACCTAAATACCGATTTTCTTTCTGTAATAAATAGAAAATAACGTATTTTATATTGGAAATTGCGTCACATTTGTTTCTTTTCTGTTTTTCCTTTTTCAATAGAATTGTAATATATTTATATATTTTATTTTCTTTGGAATAAAATTTTTGGATAAATTGGGTGAAAATGTATTAAAAAGGAAATTATATATTTTCAACAATAGGTGTGCTACTTTTATTATTAGACGAAACGCTGTTAGTCTAAATTTAAATAGAAATATTTCCTATCATATTTTTTAACGAAGACATTTCCTATTAAATATAGACTTTAATCTAAAAAGTTTAAATTATGAGCAACGCCTCTAAGATAATCCAATATTGGTAAATTATTGTATTGCTCAACGACACGTTCAATACTCTCACTTACTTTGGCATAAACTTGCGATGAGAATTGTGGGAATTCTTAAAGTCGTCCGCGGGAAAGTCGCCTGCGGTAAAGTCGCCCGCGGTAAAGTCGCCTGTGGTAAAGTCGTCCACGGTAAAGTCGCCTCACCTTTAAAATGAATTAATAACTATTGAAATTAGTGAAGTGGAAGAATCTGACTGTGCTGGGGAGGGGTTTCGATTGATTAGAAGGAATTGCGTATTAGTGATACAAGAACATCATTTTGAAAATGTTTAATAACTGTACTGTACATAAATAATTGTATTAATAATAAAAAATTATGATTTATTCTTATTGTATAATTTACTGTACAATTAACATGAGTTGTCATGCTTTATTTTATCGAGATCTAAACTTACTAAATGAATAAATAATAATATAACTACATACATTTAATAAAAATAAAGATATTATCAGTTTTGAAAACGACGTTCTCAAACTTGAAATGCTATATAATAACGGAATAAAAATATTTTTATTGATGTCTCTTGAATATTTTTATTTGAATGAGTTAATTTTGGAAATTATTCAATATTTGAAAACCGTCAAAGTATCTTGACTTTTGACTAAAACATGAATTATTCTTACTATTTGCCTAAATTTATTGAATAAATTTAATCTTTTATTAAAGCGACTCTGAAAAATTTAAAACGAAATCATTTAAACATCATATGTAAGATCACTATAAATCACTACATGTTTTGTTCAAAATAGCTTTTCTTTAGTTGTTTGGTTCATTGAGAGAATAAAAAAATTCAACAAAAATGCATTAAAGTAAAAAAATATTCAAAATTATCGTTGACAATAAATACAAATACAAAAATTAAGTTTTATCAGTATATATTTAAAATTAAACTAATATAAAGTGCGTTTCATAGTTACACGAACACCCCGAATTTTACGCGTTGACGGGTTTTCACTAGGTTGTTGATAAAACCGTTATATCTCCATGATAGCTCATATCATGAAACCGTTTCGATTCTATTTTTAACATTGAAGATTGAGTTGTAACGGGTTTTAGTTTCAGAAAATGAAAATAACCCCGTATCGTAATTATATGTAAACTTGTAAAGTCTGATTATATTATAGCTTTAGCAGAGCATAATGACAAAGTATCTTGCTTTTAATAGTATATTGACTATATATTTACCATATATATTGACCATTTATATTGACAATACTATTGACCATGCTGTGAGGTATTCAATTAAGTGTCGAAGAACAAGCAAGTATTAAAGCATATCGTGATGCAAATCTCGGAATTCGTGAGATTGCACAAAAATTACAGTGAACACCAGGTGTGATAGTCAATTTTTTTGAAGAATCCTGAAATTTATGATATGAAAAAAGACAAAGTCGTGAGAGAAAATTATCTCAACGTACTGAAAGAAGAATTGCACATGAAGTATCAAATAGTTAAAAGTCCTGTGATGACATCAAACGACTTCTCAACCTCAATGTTATCAAATCAACTATTTGGCGAACTATTCAACGCAATCCACATCTGGTCCGAGCTAAAATGGCTGCTGCATCAAGGCTTCTACATCATCATAAAAGTGATCGTATGGAATTTGCTCACCTGAACATGAATAGAGACTGGAGAACGGTAAGTTCTTTACATAATGTGTTTGTATTACATACACGTATTCGTTCATTTTTTTCATTATTGGACTTGTAAATCATTTGGAGCGACGAGAAAAAATGGAATCCCGATGGACCGGATGGAATACATAGCTATTGGAAAGATTTGCGTAAGAGTCCACAGTTTTTCACCAAACACAATTTTGGCGGTGGATCTGTGATGACTTGGGCTACATTTTCTTACTCAAGAAAGCTGGAACTTCTATTCACATCTTCAAAATAAACAGTGCTAAGTATATAGACACATTAACTCGCACTTTGATTCCACTTATTCGCCGACATTGCCACATTTCATACGTCTTTCAGCAGGACATTGCTCGCATTCACACGTATTATAATACGACCATCACATGGCTTCAAACTAAAAATGTCAATGTTCTCAACGGTTGGCCTGCTTGTAGCCCCAACCTAAATCCAATAGAAAATTTGTGGGGCATAATGTTACGCATTGTTCATACTGAGAATCGTCACTACCAAACTATTGATGAACTGAAGAAGGCAATCCTCGACGCTTGGACAAAAATCTCTCAGTGGAACAATTCAAAACCTAGTCAATAGTATGCCAAACCGATTGTTCCAGGTAATCAATCGCTCTGGTGGCATACACGACTATTAAAAGCACAATACTTTTGTCATTTGCACAATATTTTTGTCATTTGCTAAACTTTTAATATAATCAGACTTTACAAGTGTACATATAATTATGAAACGGGGTTATTTTCATTTTCTGAAACTAAACCCCGTAACAACTCAATCTTCAATGTTAAAAATAGAATCGAAACTGTTTCATGATATGAGCTATCATGGAGATATAACGGTTTTATCAACAACCTAGTGAAAACCCGTCAACGCGTAAAACTTAGGGTGTTCGTATAAATATGAAATTAAAAATAAATTTAAACATTACTTATTTTTAGATAATAAGAATTCAAATATTAATCATCCATCTTGGTAGGAGAGACGCAATTCCAAATCAATATACAACATTCAAACACAAAACATCAAACATAAAATATTCTTCACAGATGTAATTTAATTTTTGTATCTTAGTGTTTAAAATTGCTTTAAAGTTTATTAAAATATTTATTTGAAATTTTGTAATACACACACATGAAATATTTTGAATATTTTTTTACTTTAATGCATTTTTAATAAAAATTGAAATGAAATTGGCAAATTATCAAATAAAAAATTCTTAAGTCAATCAAAGTTTATTAATTTCGACGGTTTAACCGTCATCGTCAGAACAAATGATTTTTGAAACGTAATTTACCTATATAGTACAGTTAATGATTATGCGATCAATACGTAATCAGTACATCATTTAAAAACTCTCAACAAAGTTGTAGAGAATGCAGTTTGAACGATAATTTTAGGATCCAAAGATCTTATATATAACGCTTCACATGTCACTCTCTCCCAATAATTTTTAAATTGAGTGCACAGAAGTTTAAAGTGTTGTGAATTTATATATCCTTTACAATGTCTTCTATGTCCTGAAATGTAACTTCCACCTTCATTACGACTGTGTTCTTGGATTCTCTTACAGAGATGACATGAAGTCATTCCAATGTATGTGGCGTTACACCCATTATATGTATATTGGTAAATGAAATCTGAACACAATCCTAACGGCGTTGGAGATTTATTGCCTTACATGCTTTCAATTTTTTGGGTACGGGTTATTACTTTTAAACTTATCGCATTATCTAACGCTTTCAAAATAGAATTTTTAAATATTTTAAACCCATCTGAATATGGTACAGTTAACACATAACCAATTTCGAAACTTTTATCATTAGTGTTGCAAGATTGCTTTTGATCTTGAACATCTAAAATTTTGATCTAAATTTTTAGTAAAATTTTTTAAATTTGACATTCTAAAATTTTTTTGTCAATTAATTTATCAATAGTTTCCTTTGTTAATTTCTCCACCATCGATTTTGAATATCCGTTATCATGTAATAATTTGTTTAATTTATTAATGATGTCATTACATCCTTTATATGTAGATGACAGCCTTAATAAATTAAGCGTAAAATCGAAAATAAATCAGAAAATTAATTAAATGAGAAAATTAATATTAAAAAAACGAAATAAAAACAAATGTTTGTTTTAATAAGAGCGCACATAATGGCTTTAAATAAAAAGACGTGAATTCAAATTATCACAATCTAATGTTGATGACGAAACAATCGTCCATTAGATTTATTGATGTGGGGTGCTCCGACGCCTGCGTTTGTTGTAAACAATATATATTAAAAGCGTTCGGTCTTTTTTATTCAACTTCGTCAAACGAATCGTTTATCATTCACGGTTGTGAATGTTGGCCGACTGGGCGTGATGGCCGCCCCTCTTTGTGTGTAAATCCGCCATCCCAATTCGGTTGGTTCACCACTTCGTTTTTTCGTGTTTTTTCCTTTTCTGATCAAGAATATGTCGTCGAGTGTGAGGAGAGCTATTCGTTCACCGGCGGCGACAGTGAGCTGGTCCGTCATCTCGTGTCAATGTGGGGACAGACGGGAGTTCCGCGTTCGAGCCGTGCTTCCGTCAACGTCGCCTCAACCATAACGACGGTGTCATCGGTTACCACGGTCGCCGCCTCGCACCTTGCATTGGTGTCAGGATTGTCCGACCCGAACTTCTCAGTGTTGATATAGGGAAGGTTCACCATTTGCCGCAAATCAGGCCTCAATTCTTCTAGATATTGAGTATTATAAATTTTGAAATGTTTCCAAAGGAATTTTATCCTTTTATTCAAATAAAACACCATCCAGTTTTTTTGGAGTTAATGACTATGAAAATAAACTTATTACTTGAATCTCTAAAATAGACAAAAAATGCTCAATAATTTTGAGATCTGGTATTATAGTGGCAGTTGAGATGCTCAACTTCATTAGAATGTTTCTTGTACCATTATTAAAAGTTTTAGGTATGAATTGATGTATTGAAAGTTTGAATTCCCTCTGGAAACAGTTCTTAAACATTTAACAAACTTGGTCCCCCATAATTCATAAATAGTTTCGGTTATTCATTCTCCCATGAAGGGCACTCATTGGTTTGACGGAAATCTGAGAAATAGCACTCCAGATTATTACAGAATATTCATTAAATTAGCCAAATGATTAAATTAAATTAGCCTAAAGATTAAATTAGCCAAGTTAAATTAAATTAAATTTTGTAAAATTATCGTTTGTATGATAAACTTTATAGTTTTTGTTAATTATTTTCTCTCAGGGTACCAAACACCTAAAGACGATCTAATTAAAACGATACGTGTAGTGAATCTAATAAATAATTGTTATAATTTAAAGTTTAATCATGACTGAAGGCAAGGAGAAGCCTCATAGATCATAAAACATTTTTAACGAATATTTTTTAATTATTTATTTTTGAAAATACATGTAAGAGAAATTAATTATAACTCATTAATTAACTTATTTATACTATATTTAAATATACTTATAAATGGATCCGAATACTGTTATATTAAAAACTTCTGAAAATTCAGTTGTTTAAATATTATATAGCTTGTCAGTATTTTTGAATTTAATAAATATTGCTAATTGTTTATTTCTGAATTGTTCATTTATTTATCGGAAATGTCAGAGAATACTTACAATACATATGGAAACAATTTAAATTTTCTTTACCACTAAATTAATATTCATAATATATGGTGGTTAAAATAAAGAGATTCTATTGTATATCTGTGTATCACTTTTCATCAATTTTCTTTGAAAAATATAATGAAAGAGAAATTTAAAGCAATATTACCAAAAATCCTATAGCTCCATTAACCTCTTTAATTTTCCCATTTCTCAAAGCTTAATGTTATGATTGAACAGGTTTTTTTGCTTTAAAGACGCTATTGAGAATCTTTATCGCTATGTTCTTTTTATACTTTGAAATTTTTTTACCACCATTAAGAACCCTACATCGATGGTGACCCGAAAAAAGCACCCCGACAAAAGCGCCCACCAACAAATGCACCCCGACTAAAGTGCCCCTCTTTTGAAATTTTTTTTTAAATTCTTAACAGAAAGCATCATTATTTCTAATATTATTACAGGGTTTGTCAGCACATTTCAGAAAATTGTAATTCAACGTCAGAATTTGTAAATCCGTTTAAGAATTTTGACAATCAATTTAAGAATTTTGTATATCCGTTTAAGAATTTTGACAATCAATTTAAGAATTTTGTAAGTCAATTTAGGAATTTGTTTAAATATACATTTAGTTTACAATTATAATTATTTAAATTTGTAAAGTAGAGTAAACT
>MQRK01216626.1:17022-28650 GCA_001938485.1 Girardia tigrina
ACGTGTTAATATATGTAAAATTTTAAATTGTAATAAATGTTATTTTTCTGTTGTATATTCATTTTTTGAACTTTATGTCATTTTGTTCTCAAATAGCTGCCGCACCCTGTATATATGCTATTAAATTTTACAATTTCTGCGAAGAAATATACAAGAATAGAATAATAAAAGATTCAATTTTTTTCCCTACATATATCGGAGATACTTACTGTTACTTTTGTAAACGAGTGCAGGAACATAATCGAAAGAAAAATGATAGTAATAATTCTCAACTTAATTATTTATGTTAAAGTGGATTTGAGTAACTTTAAGATTTTGTGTTCATATTTTAATAATTACTGGGAGAGAAGTGTTGGTTGAATTATTATTGTTGTTTTATTACACTGAATTGAGCATAAGTTTGAATTGAGTTTTGTTTGTTCATACTGGAGTGAATAAAGTCTTCTGCATTAATTTTCTTTTCTGCTACAAGGGTGAGGTGCGAAGTATTTGTGACAAAAGTTTTTGATCCTAAAATCAATTTACAAACATAATTTTCTTCAAATTTACAGAAATTACATAAACATTACATAAAAATCACTTTTGTATAATAAATACGAGTAAACCATTGACAGTTAGAACTAAAGATTACAAGAATTTGATCGTAAACGTATTGTTTATTGATAAATAACTATTTTATAAAAATATTATAAATACCCATTGATAAAAGAAACTGAAAAATTAATGAAATTTATTGATTTTAAAATGCTACAATATGATTATATTGAAATTTATTCTTTAAAATTGCAACATTCATTTGTTCTCACATAAAAAATTACATTACTTTAATATATATAAATTTCATACAAATTAATGACATATTTGGTGATTACATTAATACCAATTAATGAAATAAGACTGATTTTTCAAATTGGATATAAAATTATAGAATTTTAAAATAAATTATACTTCATTCATGGGGAAAAATTCAAAACAAAATTGTAATATATATATATGTATATATATATATATATATATATATATACTTATACATAGGCACCCTCTGATAGAAACAAGAAGGGGCAACTACCTCAACCCGAACAAAAAATGTTCAAGGTAAAAAATGTTTGCTATTAATGACAAAAAAATTTAAAAACGAAAATATGTATTTTTAAATCTTCTACTTTTTTAAATTTAAGACATTACAATCAATATTCAAATGTTTTACAAATTATTATTGCTGTTGATGAATTATGAAACTTAGAAACGACATTTAATAATTAAGTTCTTAAAAATGCTTTAACTAAATTATTTTTCTAAAAAATATGTATATTTATATATATATATATATATATATATATAAATGTATGTATAATTAATAACTTTATACTTTAAATTTATACTTCCTTTTTTAAATGAACACACCTTTCTCATTGTAAGCGTCAAAAAATGCATATAGATGAAGGGACTGTGAGATCAAATCGTAATCATGATATGATCATGAGAAATTTTGTATGATTTTGTAAAACCTAGCACCGACGGGACAAAATCGTTCTGCGGCAGTGAAAAAACAGACAAACCACCATGTAAAGAGCATTTACATGCCCTAGAATCTGATAATAAATTCTTATTACTTGTAAGTGAATATAATCTTGGTAATAATTTCTCAGGCATTGAGGTTTCAAGAATAAAAACATGTCTGAAGCGTAGAACAAAATAAACTGCTGAAACACATGAATCAAAGATTTTGTGGAACATCAGCGTCAATTTCAGACAAATACCGCTAAATATTTCAGAAAAAATAATGATTAAGCATTCCAAGAATGACTTTTTGTATATTGCTTCTACAGCCATAAATTCTGGCCGTAATGATTGTGCCTCCATCACATCAAGCTTATTATAATGGCATAAAAATTTATTTTTAGAAAGGAATCAACAGTAGATTAAATTCCTTTGATTAATAAGTTATTTGCAAAAGGAACCTTTAGTGTACCTTCTTTGTTATTTGAGCAGATTTATGTATGATTGCTAGACACCCAAATCAACAGTGCCCAAATGGCGGTGTCCAACAGATAAGGTCAATATGATGGTACCTAAATTGTTGCGCCCAAGCGATGCATAGCGACACTGACAATAGAAACTCAGATAGAATTACATTCTTGTACGATAAAATTCAAAATAAAAAAAAGATGTATTCAAATGATGTTTATACTTCTGTTACATAAAATTTTAAAGGATATGAAAGTCAACGATTCCTTTCTATGGGAGTAATTTTTGTGAAGTTAGAGAACACAAACATAAGGGTTGTACTAGTGATAAACAAGAGGATGATAAAGGAAGTCATAAAATATTTCTTCCATAAAAAGGAATTCATTGTGATAGGATAAATAAAAGTAAAGTTTAAATATATTTCACAGTAATATATATATATATTATTGATAATTATCTGTTACTAGGAAAAATGAACGATGACATGGTTATATCATTCCTAAAAAATAAAAAATTAAAATGGAAGCATTTTATTACTTAATCCGTCTAAAGTTTGGTTTTTTATAGATTAGATTATGAGGAAGTAAATTTGTACGAAAAGTAACAAATGTTTCTAAATTTTTGTGAAAACGGACTTAAATATTATTTAATATTTCTAATATACTTAACATTTTATTCAATTTATCATAGTATGCTACCTTTAAGAATTAAATCCTTTTTGCACGTACATAAACAGAAGATGTGCATCTGAATTAGATTTTGAATTTTGGGCAACCTTCAAATCGTCTTTGGATTCAAACTGGATACTTCTCAAATGCTTCTGCAATAGTTGGCTGCAATAGACAGCAAAATTAATGAGAATAACACATTTTATGATTCCAGTAAATAGAAAGAATCATAACTCGTCCATGACTCGTCCCCGTTTGCATCTTCAAAGATTCTTGAATTTTTTAAAACCATCAAAAAGGTATTTTGAAAACAAATCCTAAATTATTGTTACTATCTGTGTTCTGAGTATTTTTATTTTTTCCAGTAATATTATCTGTTTCTTTATTCGATATAAAATATTTTATCCATGGTTTCTCTAGTTAATCTTTCTACTATGGATTTAGAATACCCATTTTTATGGAATAAATCCATCAATTTATTTATACTTTCATTACACTTACTAAAAGTTGAAAATAGTGTCCAACATCTAAAGACTAAACCTTTAATTATATTTCTTCTGGATTTGGATTCACTGAAACTATTGGGTGTGGTGTATAAACCTGTAGCTGTTGTCTTTCTGTGAATCCCAATTTAAAGACGACCATTTTTTACTCTATCTATCAGTTATCTAAGAAAGGCAAGCAATTATTGTTTTCATATTCAACCGTGAAATTAATGTTTGAATGTAGAGAATTCATATAATTCAGAAAAGGTTCAACATTCTCTTTTTTATCAAACATTAAAAATATATCATAAACATAGAGCCTATAAAAGCGTGATCTGATGCCTCCATATGTATTAAGAACATCAATATGACTTTAATATTTTTATTATTACAACACGTTTGATTGTCCGTCTAATTAACTAATGACTTTTTATCCTATTATCTGAGCAAATGGAGAATTACATAAATTGTTAAAATATTTATTCAAAATTTTATTGGTTAAAAATTAAAATGAATATTAATTATTTAAAAAATATTAATTCAATTTATTTATTTGAAAATTGTAAATATTATTAATTAACTTATTTAAAATTTTACAATTATTTTAAATTAGAAATAAATTTAAACATTACATATTTTCAGATAATAAGAATTAAAATATTAATCATGCATCTGGGTAGGAGAGACACAATTCCAAATCAACATACAACATTCAAACACAGAACATCAAACATTCAAAATATTCCTCACAATATGATTCGATTTTTTCCTCAGTCTTAGAAAGAAAAATTGAAGTCAAAGTTGGTTTTAATTAAGATCGCATAGCTACCCTATCAATTTAATCCAATTAGTATGCTTTTAATAGTGCAAGTCGCCAAGTTAGCCCTTTCTTTTGATAAATTTAATGACTTAGATTCGGTGCCATCAGGGGTTTACCAATTGCTATGATTTTGTAAATTGATAAATAATATTTTCGCCTCAGTGAATTTATATTATATAATATTCTAGATAGTAATGTCTCAGTTTTCTTTATGAAAATAATATACTTTGAAAATAATATATATATAAAGTTTTCATATTTGTTTAGAACTAAATATGACTTGATATATGACTTAGGGAAACGGGCTCCAAACTTCTTTGGTTACAAAACTCAATTTATGATCATAGAACCTTTGCGCCCCAGACAAAATTCTAAATAAACATACAAATATATTCTTTAAAAAAATAAGTTATATTCTTATAAAATATTTAAAAAAAATATGTTTCGTTTTTAACAGAAGATAATCTTTTATTGCCATAATTTTGATTGGTTATCAGAATTTTGACAATTTTCTGTGTTTTCTTACTTACATCTCATTTATTTTTTTGAATGTTTAAATTTGTTCTTTCAGATTATGATGATGTTCTGTTAAAAACGAAACATGTTGTGACTTTTAGTTAAGTCGTTATTCAAATAATATCTTTTCATTGTTCACAAACAGAGCCGTAGTAAGGAAAATTTGCGCCCTCCCTGTGCGAAGTTCAAATCTGGCGCCCCCAGCGCGAAAAAGATTCCCTACTACAAATTATGCCTTAAAAGAATTAAATTGACTTTGGACGTTCATATTCACATGCTCTATGACGCAGCATTTATGCTTAAGCCTTGCATCGCCTAGCTATAAGAAAACATCAATTTATTCGGATAAATTCATGGATGCTTTGCCATTAAACAAAAAAGATTACTATAATTATTATTATAAAGTGATTAGCCTACAGAGATCTGATCAGTCAAAATTGGTCATTTTGCGATTTTGGCGCCCATGCACCCGGTGCGGCCGCACCGCTCACACCGCCCTCACTACGACTAAGTTCACAAAGTTAAAACAATTAAATAAAAAATAATTTAAGTGTTTAATTTTCTCTGGAAAATCGAAATAGATAAATGCATATAAAAACTTGGCAATTTAATAAGAAGAGTGTATGATTGTATGTTTTTCATTAGTTTATTGAATTTCTGGTTTCAAATTGAGTTTTCTGTCGTTGTTAAGTACTTTATAATATTTACAAAGTTGTTTAATAATAAAAAAATATACAAAAACAATAATGATAAGTCTATAGGGAATTTAAGAGTGCAATTAAATACATTTATTAAAACTAGTAAATCAAAAGAAGATCAACCAATGGGATATGATAAATAGTAAAATTATTCAAAAATTAAGGAATTTTAAATAAATGACATAATTTAATTTATTACATTTTTATTTTGATTTCTAGAATATATCTCAAGATAATATGTAGAAAGTGTAAATTAGGGTACAGCAAATATAATTATTTTTTATAAATATAGATTTTTAAAAATTGTTAAAATCAGTTTAATGACTTTTATATTTATCTTTATCTCAATTATCATTTAATGTGATATTTTATGCTATTTGATGAGTGCTTATTTACTTTATTAATATTACTGGTACATTAACCCATTGAAAATGTCCTGAAAAACCCTTTTAAACACATTATTCAAAATTTTGAAATTTTATTATTATAGATCAAGTAAAAATTTATTTTCGAAAAGTTTTTTATTAATATTTTATTATTTCTTATATATTTTAAATGTACTTTTGTTTATTTTGATTCCTTATATAAATGTATGCAATAAAAATCCGCATTTTGTTTGATGCAAGCAAGCCTCCTTGTTGTAGATATTTTTTTATGATGATAAGTTTATCAAGATTAATGAGATTGTCTAACAGTTTTCAATTCTTCTGAAAGAAACAATACTTAACTTCTGTTCTAAAAATTGTTTGCACAAAATCTAGGGAGCTTATACCATTGGATTTATATTAGGTAAAATACGGAAGATAATTTACCAACTAACTATTATGTGTATGTATAAATATATACATAAAAAGACTTGACAAGACACTACAAACCATTAATAATTATTAAAAATCGAAAAATTAAAACCATTTTAAATAATCAAAATACCATAAACTGAAGGATTTAAAGCATTTAAGAAGAGTATTCGAAAGAATATAGATAGTGTCAAAGTGGTTTTATTCACATCCAAAATTCAAAGCTTCTTCTCAAATACATCGAAAACGATCTGTGGATGCCGGCTAATCTGATTTAAAAATTTGATTGTCACATGTGTAAAAACTCGTACAGTGGAGAGACATACCGTCATCTGAAAACACGGATTTCAGAGCATTCACAAGTTTACATTATGAGCGTCAGTTTTGCGAATCCTTCTTAATAAGACATTACAACCCATGAATTAGTGTTTAAAATGTACAAAGTAAGGCCGTCTTAATTCATAAAATTTTAAATTAAATTAAATAAAAAAATTTTGCCATTAATATCTAATAAAATCCTGATAAATAAAATATTTACTTATAAAAGCTTCTCTTCATTAACGTTTTATTATCTTTCAAATTACATTATAATTGTTCATGATGGAAAATGAAATTCCGAAACATGTACATAAATCAGTTTCTTAAAAAAGCTGTAGCAAAAATATTTTTCATATATATATATGAATTGAGTTGGTCTGTTTTGATATTTCCCTATTCTACTTGTATATAACGCAATTCATTCAACTTCATATTGATTCCATTTGCATATACCGCTGAAGTTGTGAATTTCCAGTTTATAAAATTCATCCTATCGCCTGTGCCCCATAAACAATTTATTTATTTATCGCAACCCTTAGTTTTCTGGCTCCTTTGACTTATAAGATATATTTTAATTCAATGGGGCTTGTCATTTGAAACTTACAGACTGAACTATAAAGTGAAGTTTTTCTCCTTTAAGTTAGCTGCTCGGCGAATGTGATACATTTTTGGAAGATATTGTCCACGTTCTCAATTACTTGTCTCTTGCTTTGGCTAATATTGTAATATATAGATATGATCCAAGAAACAAAAAAACTTAAAAATTGATCGGAAAATATTATCGAAAATTTTTAAAATTAAATCGACAAAGAACGTTAACACTTACAAATGGTTTTGAAGTAAAATCAATAAATTTGGACAAAAATATAGATTTTTTTGTTTTAAACATTTTTATGGAAAGAAAAGTCTATATCCGTCTGCTTATCCATCTGTATGTTTGTTCCAACAGGAAAGGATATTTAAAAATGAAAATCATCTCCAATGTGCAAAATCGTTTTTAATGAATACGAATATTAGTTTAATATTAAAATGATTTTATTAACTAATATTTGTTTGAATATTGTTATACATAGAAGCATATTTGTTTTAAATAAAGTTTCCTTATAATAATTTACTTTGATAAATTAATAAATAATTTAACTTTAATAAATCAATGTTGAAGTAAGGATTCACAAAGTCCATCCATTTTTTTTAAAAATTAAAGTTCAGTTGTGATTTCATGATGTTTGTCTAATAATTGATAGAATTTCGAAAGAAATTAAGTGATCTGAGAAGTTTCGATTTGTGTTATCACAAAAAATGAAGAATTACATGGCGCAATTTTCAAATCAAAGTCATTGGAAGAAAGTCGTGAAATTCACTTTATAACTTGGATGCTACAGAAAATAAAACAATTACAAATAGAGAATTTTAATAACATAACATCTTTTTAGACAAAAGAGTAGCTTCAAATATTGTTTTAAGATGTATTCTAAGCTTATAACTTTTAAATAAACGTGTATTATTTTAAAATTAATCTCAATATTAGTTAAAATGGAATATATAATATATAAAGAGAAATTTATAAAAACCGATATATAATACGACTGGGGTATTTTATCATATTAGTCAACTGTCACCAAAAAAATTGTTAGATTACAGTTTTATCTATCGATTTTTGTTGATGAAACTTAAGTCATGTCACAAAATATCTTTTTTAATGATTAAATTATAATTTTTAGCATTAAAAAAATCAACAACAAATATATATATATATATATATATATATATATATATTAATTGTAAATAAAATTTGGTTTAACAAATAATAAATGAAACAAACATATTGAACTTATTAAGAAGAGAGAACTTTCCTATCAGAAATTTTAAATTAATCAAAGTAATATGTTAATTTATTACAAAGAATCAAAGAAAAATTAATGGTAATTAAATCAACAAAATTTATATTAAGAAAATTATTAATAACTCTTCAATTAACATTAATTAATTAATTAGTAATAATTATTTTTGGTCAATAAATGTAAGTAGTGAAAGGAACGAGGATTAACAATACGAAAGTAATTAACGTTAATAAATATGCACACATATACACGAACACACACGTATATACACAATGATATCGATTGCTCAATTGAAACAACCAATAGAAAATTGATTTAACTTGACCCAACTAATGAATTGCAAAAACGAAATATTTTACTTCCACAAATATGCAGGTTATTACGTGTTTAAAGTTTGCCGTAAATGTTTATCACAAACTCGACTTGTAACTGGTAAAGACATTCCTGATACATTTCTTATTTCTAAAGCGTAATTTAATACATTGATTTGTCATTTAAAATAGGGGTTTTCTATTGAAGTGTAGTGCGTGATTTGAAACAATTTTTAAAAAAAAACTGGTTTTCATACTGATGTGTACACAAAAAACCTCGACAATATTCAGTGGTATGTATCAAATCGTGATTAATATCAATGGACAGTCGTTGCCAGCTAAACCGAAAAAAATAACCAAAATGTCTACGAAAATGTTGTGTGAATTCGATTAAAATTTAAATTACGAATTTAATTTTAAATGAGCAATTTTTTTTTCTTAATTTCACTTGAATAACAAAATGGTTATGTAAATTTGATATAAAAAAATTCGAGATACGGTTGATTTATATTCAGATTTAAATAGTGTTTATCGATCAATTAATTTTGTGATTTATAATTTACGAAAATCATAATTTATTAATTTACTAATCGTTATAAAAAGCGCTTTTTTATAATTTTGTTTTGATAAGTCACATTTTGTAAAGTTATATTAAACTTGATTAAGAGAAAATATTTTACCTAACGGAATTTTGGTTAATTTTCTAAACGAAATCGAATAATTAGTCATGTTTTTCGTACGAAAATCAGTCGAACTGTGGACTCATTAAACAAAATCGATATCTGAATCAAAATAAGCATTTATTTTCAAAGAAAAAAAGACATAATAATGTATTTATTTTCATTAAAAAATATAAAGACTAATCTTTTATTTAAAAAAATTCAAATTTCAATTTCAATTCAGATTTAAATTTAAAATTTGAATATAGAGATTTTTATTTGAAAAAACATTATCGATAAATAAAATATTTTTAGCAAAAAGAATTATTAGTAAAAAATATATAAACAACCGATATTTTTAAATATTTAATACAACGGAACAAAATTGACTTACTAAAATGGTTATTATCCAAATACCATATATGTAAATGTAGAAGATGAAGATCCTTGATTAAAGAAGAAATTACAACTGATCTTGATAGATTGAGTTAGAGTTATCTGTATTATTACTGATGCAAATATTGGGAATGAGAATGCATCAGCTAGCCGTATTCACCGACCATGCTGCTTCACGCATCATCAGTTATCCTGGTTCACAGTTGATTAGTAGTTGGGATAAAGAGCTTCTCTATGAATCTGGTTGACGCCTCATCTGGCCCGCTTTGCTTGCTAACGACAGCATCCTCCTCTTCTCGCACACACAAATAAAATCATAATTGTAGTTGTGTATCTGCCGTTTTATCTAAGAGAAGCATAAACTCTGCGTTTTATTCGCATCATTGATTCCTGTTAGTCAGTCAGGCATAGTTTCTGTGACGTATATCTAGTGATTGTGACTGTTTTAACAAGCCAGAAATACTGATGAAGTGTATCCAGAGGGCACAACTAGTTGTAATTAAGGTTGTATTGTTCTCTTTCGGATGAGGTTGATTGCTTTTGCTTTGCTAGACTAATTCCCTCTTGCCATGCATGAGATGTCCAAACTTATGCAATCGTCAATGAATTTTCTCATCTGATCATTGCAGTGAGCATGAGTTTCATATTGGTTGAAATCGTCTTTGTTGATTTCGCTTAAATATACACAGATGACGCTGGCCGGTTGAAGAAGTGATAATTATCTATTTCATTTTAATTTGTCTTAATAGTCTGTGTTGAATAATTCGTTAATAAATATTAGAACTAGAAAATGATTAAAAAACATAAAAGTAACGAGAAATTTTATTTTATTTATTTGGACTTGATTATTCGGGTTTACTTAAGACCTAATGTAAACCGTCATAAAATTGATATCTTTAAATAATTTAATACCGGAATTCGGGTGACGGAGATAAATCGAGAAAGTCTTCCGTATGCGAATGACAGTAATATTGAGTGATTATAATAATTATGGATGATGTTGACAAATATTTGAAATATTATAAAGGCGTTTTAGCTCTAATTATAAAGGGGTATAATGACTGACAAGGACTTTGTACGACAGGTAGTGTTAAAAGGGGAATAACTATTGATGATCACAATTGTTCAGTTCCGAAAATCCTTTTCAATAACTAGACTTATCAATATTTTTTTTAATTATATAAAAAATAATAGTAGTGAAAATGTGCAACAGAAACTTTTATATTAAGGTATTGCAAAATTTTCAGGTACAATTTATTACGATATGACTTTTGTTCTTTCAACAGTTAATTTTTTATATCATTGTAGCGCAAGTCACTTCAATGTTTACGATTTTTAGTAGAATTGATTCAACACTTTCTTTGAACATGACTACCTGTTTCAGTTATTCCTCAAGAATCTAATCTTCAATAAATTTGAAGTGCATTTCGTTATATTAAAAAAATTTAATAGAAACTGCACAAAAATATTTGACTTGTTTTAGTTCGAGGTACGTTTGCGAAGCTACATCTTCTTTAATGGAAAATTCTAAGAGCAGCGTACGATCAAGGATGACTTGCGAAAGCTTGGAAGCTGTGATAAGAAAATATGTGTTATTGACCTGGGCTTCGAAACTTTTGTTTCCTCCATAAACGTTTTTTGTATCTATGATTATTTTTATTCGCCTACAGTCCACGCCATTATATTATAATCAAACATCAAATACCTATGTATCATAACAAATATTGTCATATCGATATAAAATGTTATAACTCAAAAAAGGAATAATCTTACAAACAAAGGTCAATAAACAATATGTAGTTAATTAATACTTAGTAGTATTTTCTTTTCCTTCAAGAACTGCTCGATTGCGACTAGGCATAGATTCAACTAAACTGAGACAGTACTTCGGTGTGACCTACTGGACAAATAAAAGTTGCAATTTGTCAATGAAGTATTCTAGACTAGTTGACTTTAATTCATTAGCCTTCTTCTTGACCATGGCCTAAACGTGATCAATAGGGTTAAGATCTGAAACCGTACTATGGTTCGTTCTGTGTATACCTGTTCACGCAATACAATCATTTGATCCACTAACACAATCGAAATATTATCTTTTTTTCCGAAATATTATATATATATATATATATATATATATATATATATATATAT
>MQRK01216640.1:13666-24920 GCA_001938485.1 Girardia tigrina
AAGGTGGAAGAAAGTGATTGAAAATAATGGACAGTATATCGTGTAAAAATATTTGTGCATCCATGTCATTTTTTGATAATAAATATTTTAGTAAAAAACGCAATGACATTTTGGCCAACCCAACATATAAACGTGAAGAAATATGAGG
The DNA here is from genome assembly GCA_001938485.1 of Girardia tigrina. Taxonomy (NCBI): domain Eukaryota; kingdom Metazoa; phylum Platyhelminthes; order Tricladida; family Dugesiidae; genus Girardia; species Girardia tigrina. Next base: position 13,815 of record MQRK01216640.1, read on the forward strand.
CTATCAATATTAATGTAAATGATTCTTCACCTTTGTTGTCGTTAACATTAGAGAAATTTCATATACTCAGATATATTCTGAATTCGTTTGATTAACCATCGTTTTTGTGGGAATCGTTGGCTGATAATTTTGATGCTGCACTTGTGAATATTTTTTGCGTCCCAAAGGTTGATTTGGGATACCATATACATTGAAGAGACTGTCCTTCATCTCTGTAAACGAATTTAAGAACATAATTAAAAAGAGATTTAGACCAATATTGCAGAACATAGGAAGAAAATGTAAATTTAATCTTAATATTGATAATTTCAAGACTCTATGTAAGCATTTGTTAGTTATGGGTAGCGAGTGTCAGTTGAAGCATTGGTAATTAGGTCATATTGCCATAAAACCAATGTACAATCGGCGGTCTTCAATGACTTATTGAGAATTTTTGATTAGCATAATTTCATGTAGTCTGTTATATAATCATTATTTTTGAATTTATATACAGGCAAATTAAATAATTAATCTGAGACCTGAAGATGATGGTTGATCCGTCTAAATTTATTGCCTCTAAATATAGATGAATTTTCTTTTCGTTAAATATAAATTATAAATAATTTATTCAATAATAAGAAGAAGAATAATATTAATAATCGTTTAAAGCTAATTAATTATATTTATTTCTTTTATTTGCCAATATTTTCTGGACTTTAAGTTGCTACTTTCTATAAAAGAAATTTTAAATTTATTTTATTTAATTATACATGGATTTTTCAAAATTTACAATCAATATTATTGGTATGAAGCGATTCATAACAATTATAAAATTTTAAATTTGAACTATTAGAGATCAATAAGTAAAATTATTGTTAAAAAATAATGAATTTTAGAATTGTTTAAAAATTCTATTAAAATATGATCCATCTCATTTTAGTTATCAATTAGAAAATTATCTGTGTAAAAATGAATAATAATTACAGTAAATATATCTTTAATCCACATATAGTATTTTTAGACAGTCTTATGTCTCCCTTGAAGAGTAGAAAAATTTACTCAGCAGATTTTAAATTTAAGATCGTAAAATTTTCAGAAGCGAATAGTAACAGATCAGCTGAATACGAATTCTGAGTTTCTGAGAAACTTGTTCAGCACTTGCGGAAGGTCATAGACTAAAATTAAAGGCAAAAATTAATGAAAAAACAAAAAGCAATTCGTGGGTATAAATCAGGATGCATAAACTGAAACGAGTGTTCTTCGAAGGGGTTTTAGCACAAAGGACAATTGTAAGAGCTTTTTTGATGCTTCAGCTTCTAATCAAAGCCAGAACGATGGTCAGAGAAATAAATGTGGACAAATTTATGGTGGTATCATCATGGTGTTGTAAAGAATTCCCTGCTGATTGTTAGACAAAAATCACGAATATTCGAAGCACTTTAAAAGGAAAAACTGATAAACACTACGTTAGCTTTTACTGAATCATTAATACGTATGAAGTTCCTCTTATCTTTGATAGATCGGTTCCCTGTACAGTTAACACGCAAAAAGAAAAGGCAGTCAATATTCGAAAATAGGTCTCAAAAAGTGCATTTAACTGTCGTGCTGGCAGTTTGAACAAAACTACATCTATTCATCATTTTTAAATGAAATACCCAGGGAGTCATTTCTGAATCAAGAAGGTTGGAGGGACGAGACAATGATGGATTTATGGTTCCAACACACGGTTCTTTAAACGTTCTGATTACTTTTTTCTAAACGATAAAAGTTATACTCGTTATGGACATCACAGAAAAGATTAAGAAATCAATATAAAACATGAACACTATCCACACAATAATACCTGGCGCCTTAACAAAGATTTTGCAGCCTTTAGAAATTATAAATATCACTGAATCGTAGCTTCAAGACCAATATCATGTGTTAGTAGGAGGAATGGACGACTAACAACAAACGCAGCTTTACTGACGGAGGACGTATGCGACGCACAACTTATGCACAAGTTTCTGACTGGATAAGTAAAGCATGGGGTAATATCAGCATTATAACAATAACATCTAGTTCAGTAAAAGCTCAAATTATCACCGATGAACAACAAGACGAGGAAGGTAAGAAGATAAAAAGGAAAAGTAAGAAAAAACTGAGGTATGGTATCGATTTTTATTTTTTTTATTTAAGAGTGACACGGAAAATAAAGATTTTGATGGGTTTAGGGCTATGACACTAAAAACGAAAACAAATGAACTAATTCTGTTGCAGATATAATTTTATAAGAATATATGTTCCAAAAACGTTGAAGATTTTTCAATATTTTGACAATATTTTATATTAAACTATGATTTTTTGATTTTAATTGAAATTATTAATTTTTTAAATTATGACTTTTTATTAGGACTTCAATTATTTTATTTATTTCTCAAAAGTAATATCTTTTAAATTATTTAAAATTAAGAAATGATGGAAAATTTAAGGTGCAAAAAAATTTTTATTCAAAGTAATTTTACGTTGCGTGTTAAAAAAATTGGAAAATTGTACGTCGAAAGATCTTCTTTTTACATATTTGTAGACAATTTTTGAATCAGAAATGGCAAATGTAGCTCTTTTACTATAGGGATTTCATTACATAAATAATCTTTCTGCTGAAAAACAAAAAAATAGTCTAAATGTTTTTAATAACAATTAAAAAACATTGTTTATCATTCAATCATAGAACTTTAAAATTAATAAAGCTAATTAATAATTTACAGTGTACCCAGTAGAAAGCCAAAGGATTTTATGAAACCAAAGTGTATAACAATGTATTAAACATGTGATAAGGGTAAGTAAATATTTATTTGCAGAAATAAAACCAAAGGATTTTATTTATTTAATTAAGGACGTGATAAAGATGTGACTGTTTGCCTTTGGTTTTCTACTGGGTACCCTGTATATAAAATTTTAGGTTCTGTTTTTATGATGACAGTCAATCTACAAAAATTAAAAATGAAAATAAAAAAAAATAATGGACCTAATTGTTTTAAATTAAGTATATAATTAAATGTTTTGCTATTTTCTATGATTTGCCAATATACATTGTTACACAATAATAAAATAAATGAAAAAAAATAAATTGTGCAGACATTTGTGATTCAAACTTAAGAACTATTTTCTAGAGTTAAGAAGCGTCATAAATTGTGAAGCCAATTCATATTTTCTGTTTATTGAATTGTTTCAACTGTAAATTTTTCCTTAAAAGTCCTGAATGATAATTTGATTATAAATTATAAGACATATTAAGCCATCTGTATTCGAGCAGATAAATAATTAAGCTGCTTAGTCTGTCTAAACAAGAAAAATAATTTTTCCTATAGCAATCTTTTTTTAGGTTTCAAGCAATAAAAGGTTGCAACTTAAGCCTCAGACAAGAAAATTTTAATTTATTTGGTAGATAAATTAGCGTTGACACTTTGTAAATTTTTATTTTTTTGAAATGCTTCTTACAAAAATATAAAGAAATAAATAATTTTAATTATTAAGTTAACGATTTTTATATATTAAAAATGCTCAAGATGTTACAAGTACAGATATGTTATTAAAAGTTCATTATAATTCATTCTTAGAAAAACTTAAAAAAAAATGATTTCTGATTTTATTCAAACGATAAATTTTTTTTATTTATAAATGATTATTTTATGATCCAAAATATAATATACATATGATTAAAGAAGGACTGCCGGGGTTGGGGTTTATGCATCATTTTCGAAATTTATGATTTAAAGTTTGATTTTATTCAGAAAAGAATCAGTAATAATCGATAATAATAAACATTTTTAAATATCGAAAGATTATTTACGTAATCATTTCGTAATCACTAAAATCTCAGAATGTTTTCAATAAAGTGAAGAGGATTGTGTTTGCACGTTAATTTTTAATCAAGAGCCTTAATCAATAATTGCTTCACATATTATGCTTTATTTTTAAATACATATTACAGAATCAATCTTTTAAAATTCAAATAATATTATTAATAGCAATTTATATATCAAGAATGAAATTTTTTGAAGTTTTGAATGAATAAAGTTTTTTTCCCCAATGGGACAGTCATGAAAACTCATAGGGAAGGGACAGGAAAGTAAATTAGTAAATTTGCTGCAAACGATTAGGTAGGTTCCTTAATGAGACAGAAAGGTTTTAAATGTTTTTCAAAGGCTGTATATGAAACATTTAACTTTTCTGTAATCTGCCGTGTAGTTACATGACGATCCGCTTTGATTTCATTCTCATTTAGCTCAATTGGTCTATCTGAACGTTGCTCATCTTTAAGAGAAGATTCTCCACAGTAGAATTTTTTTTAAACCCATTACGATATTGTCTTTCTTCAAAGGTTTCTTTCCCATACTCATAACGTAATTTTTGGCGGATTGCACTGCATTATTTACGGAACTAATTAAGCAAAATATGATTAAAATTTTCATCTTTGCACTCCATATTAAATATTCATTATTATATTAATTATTGAAATCAATAAAAACCTTTAAGAAAATATCTACACAATGTAAAGCTATTTTATAATGAAAGCTAACATATATAAGGAGAAGAAGTTCATAACTTTTACAAATATCATAAAAATTAAAAAGAGCGATATCTCTAACTGCAATCAAAAATTATTTAGTTGCCAACACAATATATAAAATGATATTAAATAATATGAACAAGGAGATTTCAGCATTTTATACACCAAATCATTATACGTATATTTAATTTATCATACAATATTTTCAATTAATTAGCAAACTATGTTATTTGTACGGGTCGCTTTGATTACGCAAAAGCAGAGAAGAACACACGTTGAAACGACGATTTTTTTTTGATTTTCGTTTAATTCGTGCGGAACCCACTTGTCCAGCTTTTTCACTTTTCCGATTTTCTTCAGATGGTGAACAACTGTTGATTGGTGAACGTTGAGTTCTTGAGTGACTTCCCGTGAATTTTTTATGCGGGTCGGCATTGATTAACTTCTTCAAATGATCATCGTCAACTTGTGATGGTCGACCACTGTGTTCTTCAGGCTCTCGTTGTCATTACGAAACTTCAGAAAACCAACATTGTACTGTTCGTAAATTAGTGGTATGTTGTCCAAATACATTAATATTCCAAGCCGTTTCTGTCGCTTTTTGACCTAGTTTGAAATCGTAGAATAAAATTGTTATCATTTCCTTCTTTTCTAACATTTCTAAAGTAAAATAAATACACCTTAAATTAACAACAATAATGTCACACTTGGCATCAAAATATAGAGTAAAGTTTAAGCTTTAAAGTAAATTTAAATATGAATCTATTTATTAATGATTTTCTAAATATTTCAAACAATGAATATTAAATACATTGAAAATGACATTTCTTTTGCATCAACCTAATAATAGTGGCAGGACACTTCAATGATTTATATAGCTTGCACCTCCAATGAATATGACTGTTTCTATATTCTCTGTGCTTCAAAAATTCATATATCCCATATATGGCTGAAGATTTTCCTTTTTTTTTGTTTTTCCATACATGGTAGTTTTATCACACATAACACAAGAAGCTTAAAAATTATAAATAAGTTCATTGAAAAAAACTATAATTATAACTTACCTTTAAAATTAAAATTTCTAATTTATTGATATTAAACATTAGAATTATTCTAAATTAAAAAAATATTAAATAAATATTATAATTGATAAAGTGTCAAAAGAAAGTTTCCAAAAATAAGTGATAAAACGTCTAGGGATAAAGTGTACAAAGTGATAAAATGTCTAAGTGTCAAAGTGTCAAGTGATAAAGTTTCAAATGATAAAAAGTCAAAGTGATTGTGTCCAAGTGATAAAGTTTTCAGTGATAAAATGTCAGTGATAAAGTGACTAAGTGATCAAATATAGGTGATAAAGTGTCAAATGACGAGATGTCCGAACACCGTATCTGCCAGTATCCAAATCTTTATTTCATAGCGACCAGGCTTTGATGTGATAAACATTTTAAAAGGGCAGTGTCCACGGAATAAAACCAATTGCTCATCAACTGTTACATCTGCACGGGGAATAAAGTTCAATTTGCATCGTATAATGAATTTTTCCAAATTTCGCGGAATGGTGCCAACTTGTCATTTTCTCCTCTTTGGTTGCGTGTAGAACGGTGGTCAAATCTAATACACGATGGCAATAATGAATATCTGTTACGAGTTATAATTCGAGAAAATATTGGATGACCATTTTCTGTGTTCTATAACTGCCTAACCGCTTCATTCTTGGATGTATAAACTACGGCTAACAGTACCAATCCAATAAATTTGTAGATTTCAGCTGCGTTTGTAACTTTCCAGTTGTCTTTATACCAATTTATTCCTTACCCATTAGTGTAAGTTACAACTGATTTGATCATATCTTCGGTGAGAAACTGCATGAAGATTACTTTTGATAAGGTGATCACTGTATTCACTAAATAGCGACTTGCGCCAGGTCTTTGTTGAATGATATTTTCTGCTCGTGCTCTGCCTTCACTTCTTGTTGTTGGATGTCATGAGTTCATGGGTGTCATTTACAATTGGATATTCATCTGACTCATGTTCTGTGTCATCGTCAGTGATATTCAAATTGTTTATAATTTCATCTCCATCGGAATCCTTCTCTTCACTGAAATTTTCGTCATCCGCGTCTTCATTACTTTCGCTGTCATTTTCAAACAAGTGAACTGGAATTTCCAAAGATGGTTTTTAGCCTGTGATGTTTTGACTTTTTGGATGCACAATTATCACTATTACTACTTGGAAAAATTGGAATTATTGTCTTTCTTTGATATCGAGGTTGTAATAGACAGCAACTTTTACCACCATCTTGATTATTAGTCAACACACCATCTCCAGGTGAGGGTTGTTGAACATTCCGTGAAAGCAAGCCTCGTCCTGTGATTTTTTGGCGCAATGAAAGTGGACAATTAGATATTTCTTCCTCTGCACTTCCACCACTGGTCTGTAAAGCTATACATGCAGCTGATCTTGCTTGGACGAGGTATTGTACAAAATATCAGTCAACTGTTTTCAAATTTGAATTCCAATCAGAATTTAGAAAAAGTGAAATCATATATCGTTCATTGTTCTCATATATCACCCAGTATTTCTTGCTGTATATATTTGTGTATTTCTTACTCAAATCTTTAGTTTTTCTTTAAAATTTAATAAAACGAATGGGCAAATTATATTGAATTTTCAAATATTCTATACTTAAAATGGTACCGACGCCCCTGGTTGCACGTATTATCTATTGATGTACATGTCAATAATAAATTTCAATTGCCAGATATTGAAATAAATTGAATATATTTCATTGAATTTTTGCTAATGTTTTAGGCTTGGATTACTGCCCTTGGAACGGCTTCCAGCGCTGCAACGTTACCAATAACCTTTCGTTGTTTAGAAGAAAAAATTGGGGTTGATAAAAGAGTAACACGATTTGTATTACCTATAGGTGCGACCATAAATATGGACGGAACTGCACTTTACGAAGCGGTTGCATCAATATTCATAGCACAAATTAATGCGAGGAAATTGGAAGCCATGCAAATATTTACAGTGAGGTACTTACATTTTTATTTAGTTTCTTTAATTATATTTATATATGTTTTAGCGCTTTTTTGAATTAATATTAATATTTATAATTACTTCTGTAGTTGTTGCAGTGAATTTTATAATTTTAGATAATAAAATTTACATCTGATTTTCTTATTTTCTTTTCAGTTAAACGTCTTGTTTGTAGAATTAGTTATTTATTTTAAGTAAGAAATCATTGAAAAGTTTTAGTAAAACTAAATTAAAACTAATAAATATTGGAACATTGTGAAATATGAAAATATTAGTTGTTTTAATATTATAAAAGTGGTGTTATTTTAAAATAAAATTATTATTGCTCGAGTTTTCGATCATTTATTATCTATCATCTAACATGGCATCAAGAGAAAGATTTTGTGAAGAATTATTTTTTCGAGACAAAGAAAAGTGTATTAAACCAAAATCCCTTAATAGTGCTGTAGAATTAGCTAAATGAAGTGCAGTTTATGAAAATGAGATATTTAAACTAACGAAACTCTTAAACTGAAATAGTTCAATTATGGCAATCGATCCAAGTGCTCAAAACGGTGGTAGAGATACTTCAGATTCAAAGGAAAAAAACACTATACCAAATCAAAGGAATTTAATGTAAGTGTTTTAATTGTCAATAAGTTGAACATTTTGCAAGAGAATGTAAAAGGAGAAGCTTTTATACTTGCAATGGCAACCATATACACAGATTTTCTGAAGGATGTTTTGAGGAGTTTGAAGTAGACATCACAGAGTTACATGAATCTGAAATAAAAACAGTCAACGAATGACTCAGGAGACAAGATTGATGATTTAAATGTGGTACAGAAAATTGACCACAGTCTTTCGTGCAAAAAGTGGACGGATGGAACAAAGAAGCAACTGAAAAAATTACCAAGGGTTTGCAAGCAAAAAACTATTCAATAATATGTGAACTTTATTAATGATTTCGGCAGTAAACCGAAGTATACAGTGGGGCATCTTTCGGAAAATCGTATTTTTTCGAGAAAATGGAAAATTAAAATAAGTGAAAATGAATATACATAATTTTCTAAAATCTACTATACTTTTTTTTCAAAAAAAAGTAATTTCGAGATATTTTGCGAAAATAATCCAAGCTAAAAGTACACTAATGGTTTTTTTTCGGAGGAATCCGGTACGTTAATTTCAAACTTGAAAGATAGAAAAACATGTAAGAAGCCCATCGTTAGTTGTGAGATACTTAAAAAGAAGGTACATGTTTTATTTGATACTAAAGCCAATTTAAATGCAATAAGTGAAGAATACTTATAGAAGCTAAAGAAGGATAACCTTGAATTTGGAAATTTATCCAAGAAAGTCTATCATTAAGTACTCAAAAGAATACAATGAGAAAGTAAAATTATAAGTGACTTTATGATCAACGAAAACAAAACACGTATTAAGTGTAATGATAGGCATATTTCCACGTGGTTTTATCGGTACAAGAAGTATGAAGCACTATAAAAGTTGTGTAAAAGTAAATAAAAATTTAATTTTCAATAATAATATCGAGATGACCTTTATTTTCAGAATCATGACATCATTGATGTTAAAGTACAGTCATTTGCGTTAGTGAGATGTAATGTGGATTACAATAAAGAAATAATATATGACAAATTTCAAATTGCAAATACAAAACAAATCAACATTCGACAAACTTCAATTGTAAACAGAAATTACTTCAAGTAGCTCAAAAAATAAAGTGGTATTGATTAATTGTGATTTTAAATCACTTGAATGCTTCTCCTTGCTTGCTCTAATTGGTTGACCTATCAGAGTGAGTCAATTGATCCCTCATTTCTCTCTCTCAGAGCACGACAAAACACGATGCTACAAAAATTAACTGGATAAACAGAAGTGGATTAAATATAGGATGAACCGAATTTTTAATCCACCTACGAATATAAATAAGAATAAAGACAATAAGTTAAGTTAAAAAAAGATTAGTTTAATAACAATACAACAGAAGGATAAAACGAAGAGTATCACCAAAAAAATGAAAGTCAGTTATAGGGGATTCAAAAAGTACAGTTACTTTATTTATGCCAGCAAAACAAATATTTTTATGGAGCTGGTCAAGAATTTTGGTATTCACAAAGAATTGAATAATAAGAAATAAATCCACTGTGAATTGGGTGAGAGGTTTTATACTATTTGGCTTTGATGTAGGCTATTGACTTTTTGAATTGTTTATTGATTTTTTAATTTTTTTATTTTCTTGCCAAATATATTATTGCTCTCTCACTTTCTTCATAATTTCTTCATCATCCACTGTCATTTCTTTACTTTCATTGGTGTCTTCTCACGCTACCAGTCACACAAATAAAAAAATCAAACTTTCAAAACATAAAAAATGACCCTGTCCATCACAACACACAGTAAATAGATAGTCAAACAAAGATTTTGTTATAAGTGAAAAAATATGCGGGTACTACATAAACCATCGATTAATAACAATAGATATCATTTTAAAATGATTTTTAATCAGATTTAAAACTTTCAATTATTATTATTTGAAATGTGTTTTAATATTTTATTAATTTTGTGAAGGACAGGCTCACTCATAAAATTTTTGAAACAATTAATTTTTATAAAGAATTTCTAAAATAAGGAGATATTTAAATCAAAAGTTTTCTAAGCAATTATAATTAAAAAAATATCTTAATTAATTTTAAAAAGTTATTTTCGGAAATAATCAAATTTTAATTGTAGAGTGTAAGTAGCTTTTATGCCGCTTTCAGTATTATTGAATTCCGAAATTATAATTTAACACCACAAATTTATTAATATCAACAATTCACATATTTAAACAAATTTCGCCCAAAATTAATTCATTAAAATTTTTTGATTAAATTTTGAAATTTTACGAAATTTAAACCTTAAATTATTTTATATTTTTTACGAAAATTTTATCATAAAAACTAATTAATTTAAATTTACAATAAATCCTTTTATTAAAAAATTATTTCTTAAATATTAATTATTTATTTTAAAATTTATTCAAACTGATTTCATAAATTTTATTAAAATATATCAATTGCTATTACTTTAAACATATTTTAAATAAGTATTTTTTTTATCATATTATTTGCTCTACATTTTAGTTTTTTTAATTTATTTCTTTTAAATTTTCAAATTAAAAAATAAATAACTATTTTGGCGAAACTTAAATTTAAACTAACCCCTTATATAGAGTAAAAACTTAAAATGAAATTAATTGGAAAATAATGGATTTTTAAATAATTGATTTAAAAGAAATATATAAAGACAAGGATAATTATGTTTGTACTAATTTTAAAAGTTATTCTAAAAAATAAAATAATGAACTTTGTTGCCAGAGATGTAAATTAAAAAAAAACAGATAATTTTAAATTTTAAAGTCACTTTGAAATTCTGCATGTGAGGAATATTTGGTGTATAATTGTTTTTTGTAGTGTTTGCATGTTTAAATGTTGTATGTTGATTTGGGATTGTGCCTCTCCTAACCAGATGGATTATCAATATTTAATTTTTTA
>MQRK01216640.1:25065-36796 GCA_001938485.1 Girardia tigrina
ATATTTTATTTTAGCCAATCAAATTTAAATTAAATATTTTTAAATAAAATAATCTTATCAAGTGTAGTTCAGATTATAATGGGAGATATTGAAAATTGATTAATGGATTCTAGTGAAAGAAATATATTTATCAAGAAAAAATGTCAAATAGTGAATGCGCTTGTGATATTAATAAATGTTGTAAAACTCATATTGATGTTGTTAATAATCATGATTTTCAAATTTTCCATAAACATGATGTTATCCGAGTTGAACTGTATAATTTTTATATATAGATTTACTACAAAGTAGTCAATAAAAATATTTTATGATAAAAAAATTTTAAAAAAATATTTATTAGAAATGTTAATTTTTTGAGGTACTAAATTTCTTTAGAAGAAATGATGTGGAGATTAATTATAAATGGCATTAATTGAACCTAATATCATTAAAATCCTTAGTTGCGAAATGAAAAGATTAATAAGAAGTAATATAACAAAAAATTATTTTGCAATTTAATTCGGCAATAAATAGTCAAGTCGCCATCTATAATGAGAGTTTGTATCGTACAAGAGAGAATTATAGATTGTCATTTGAAAGAGATCTTTTCTTCCTCATAAAGTAAGACTACTTAGATAACTTTTATGTCTTGTATAAATCTTCGCATCTTCGAATGGTTTTGATATAATCACTCGTGTTTTAGAAGCAATTATTAATTTCAATTAATGATTCAAAATGTTTTATGTAATACAATTAATCAAAAAATAGACAGAGATATTTTATTTTTTGATGTTATTTTAAGAGCAGCTTTAGATCTTATGACATTTCCATAGCTGAAGACTTAAACATGTAAATAAAATAATAAATTATAATAATAAATTGTACTGTATTAAACTTTTCCTGACCAAATTGGGGAGTATAAAACCAATGAGTCTTTATTAAGTTTATAGAGTTGAAAAATAAGTTTTTAAAGTATTTCTTTTAAAAGTAGAAATCTTCCTTATCGATCGTACATAAAAATTTTATACATTCTCATCCATGGATGACTGACTGTACTAGTTTAACATAAATAATGATTTCAAATGGCAATAAAATCCACGACAAGGTTAAAGCTTATATAATTGAATTTTATACTACCAAAAAATTGTTCAAATTAAAGAAGAAATAGAAGACAGTTCTGACTACGCCTGGTAAGTATGGAGTGTGAAGCAGCAGTTCAAACTCAAGTTCCTGTAGTTTTTTCATGGTCTTAAGTGCAGTATGTGATTTTTTATTGTCATGGAGCAAGATGGGCGTTGACATGTTTGCCAAACGTAGCTGTTTTTCCGTATAATATCTTTGATTGATTACAATAGACATCTGCTGCAATTGACGAAATAGTATTCATGAAGTTTTCATGGATTATTCCTACTCCAAACCGCCAAATACTTACTATTTGTTTCACATAGAAACTCGTACTTCAAAATAGTTTGAATTTCTGCTGTTTATGTTTATTAATAATGATTATTTAAACAATTTATCGTTTTATTTTTTATTTTTAACAGAGCAAATAGATGATAACTCCTTTTTAATTTAAAACTATTTGAAAATATTGTAATTATGCCTACAAATTTCATACTTCTCAACCTAATAATATATAAAAAACATTTAGTTGTTCAAACAATAAACATGTCTAAGCTAAGTTCTTCAAAGGTTATCTGAAAGTTCTTAAGGAAAAACAAAAAATGAAAAAAAGACTAATATTAAACAACAAATAGAGACCATAACCAATTGATCTAAGGTGAGTTTGACATTTTGATTAATATCATCAGGCTAAATCTTCCATTAAATTTAAAAGATTATTGACTCTAAAAACAGACACAAAAACAAAAAGATAAGACAAAATGCAGTTTTAAAGGTTATTAACTTTTATCAATATTATCAGACATAAAATTGAGAAAAGAAATCTTTATTTATTTCGTGTACTAAAATAATTTTAAGCAAGAAAATTCATGTTACACTTTGAAAACTCAAAAATTATTAAAATTTAAAGAATGATAATGTATATTTTAAAAAAAAATATTTTTGTTATAAATTAAAAAATACTTAATTTATTTATTTAAAATATTTAATTAATCAAAAATAATAAGGAGTTTTTTTTAATTTTGTTTTGTGTGAAAAAGACGTAGAGAGATTTATTTAAAATGAACTTTTCGTTTATCTGCGCTAAATAAATGAGCTTTGTTGTTTGTAGCGACTTCTGTTGATATGTTGTTGATTTTTTTAAAAACAAATAAATTTTTCTCTCCGAATTTTGACTTTTAAATCTATTTGTTTGTCAATTTAAAATGAAAATGTGCGACAATAGAGAATTGTACTCTTTCATGGTAAATGCGGTAAAGTCCATGGTCAAGATCATGATCCTTTGTTCTTATATATCCTGCGGAATTGCGTGGACGATCCATAAGACACTAATAATGAAAGATCTATTTTGGCCAAGTGTCAAGTTACACTGTTGGAATGGCTTATGCAGTAAAATACAAAATGAAAGAACCATGTCACGTTTACTGTATAATGGAATGCCCTTAAGATCTGGAGCGGAGAATTGCTGACTTGACCGAACATTTTTGCCAGTTTCAGTAAAATGCAAATAAAATATATAATTAAATTAATCAATTAAAATAATTAAATAAATTAATTAAATTAAATAAAAGAAAAAAATAATTAAACGATTAAATATAAATTAAACAATAAATTAAAATAAGTAAATGAAAAAAAATTATAGTTAAAAAGATTTTGTTTAAATATACTAATGATGGTTTAAAAAATTGGCGAAATTCAAAGAAGAGTTTAGCCTTGTATTTTTTGAACCAATCAGTTACGATTGTTAAAGTTTTCATTGAAATCGAAAACTTGTTTCGTGTGTTGATAATATCAATCGAGTGTATTGAATTTTTTGAGATCGGTGACAAATTGGAGATTGGTGTGAATTTAGTCTTGAACTGATAATTGGAAATTGTTCAATGTTAAATCGATTTAAAATTAGTGAACTCTGTTCGTAAAATTTCGTAATTTGATATAAAAAGTGTTTGAATTTTAATCACAATTTTTAATTTAAAAGAGAATTTTGCCAAATAAAGTTTCAAAAAAAGTTGACTCTTGAATTTAATGATAATCAATTTGATTAAATAATTTTACGGCGATTTAAATATATAGAAATAAATTGACAAAATAATGAAAACGTGGGAAAAATTCGGACATGAAGTTAAAGGCCGATATAAAGATGAACAACTGAAAGTCATTTGTTCAGCCAATTTAAAATTGGTGTCTGAATTCATCATAACATCGATAAAGAGTGCGCTATCATTCGAAGTTTTCCCGGCAGATAAAGATGCGTGTCATCATTTTCTCGATTGGGATATCGCCACATTTGAATTGCGTAAACGAGATGGTATTCCGCTGAATATTTTGTTCAATAAAATGAAAAGTACTTTTCAACCGACATGCACAATGAAAAACAATTCTTCTCTTTCTAAAATATCGTGGAGACACGGCTTCCTGTCCAAGATCCATCTCAGAATTAATACCGGATACCATGATGGGCACTGCTATGGACCTCAGTACTGTCATACCCCAGACCATCAATATCCAAATTCGACCAAATCATCAAGAGAATGAAGATAAGAAAATAAGTTTAGAATTTTATCAGAACATTTCAAGAAACTGTTATATGAAATAAAATTTATAATATAATATTTTCGTGGGGTACATTTTTTTAAAGCGTAACCGTTATTTTTTTAAATTAAAATAAATATATTAGGTGATATATCAAAATTAGTGGCGTGAGAGCGGGCGAGGTGGGAAAGAAAGACTTAACTCACCATTTGTCACATAAGGATTTTCTATGACCTTTTTTGTAATCTGTAATAAGTTCTCCAAAGCGACAATATTTTCTTCACGCAAGTCGTTGTCAGATAATTCTAGCAATTTAAAAGTGTCATTCAAAAGTAATCTATCGTAATTATCAATCGATTTCAGATCTTTATTGTCGTCATAATCAAGTAGCATCAAATTGCGGGATTTAAGCAATTTTTTTTACTAGTAGTCAAATTTTCAATCAATTCATTTCCGATGGTATTCTCACTAACCACTCGACAATCCGAATCGTTTGATTCACTCATTATCCATAAATGTTGTTTTGAATTTCACTCCAAATTTTCGATCGTAGGAACAAACGTCTTTTTTACCAATTCACAATCAATTTATTAATCCAAATATTGACAACTAATATCAAATTTATTTGAATTAAAATCGAACATAAATCTTCAACATTTTCGCGCAATATCAAATCATAAACAATTATCATTTGATTTATTTACATTGGTAAAACAAACGAAAATTTTTTTCTCTAATTTAATTTTTTCATTATTTTTTTCATTTCATTTTCTTTATTGAAATTATTTATTGTTTTTATATTTTTGTCATTTGGCATTTTTGTTATTTAATTATTTTTTTCGAATAAAAATTACACACAAAATAAAAAATTCTTCACTGAAAATACAAATCAAAAACCAATTTTATCACAATTTCTGATGCTGTTACAATTACCATATCAATTCATTAAATTTGATGAGCGTAAATTGCCAATTTTGAAAGAATCATTGACATTGAGTTGCAAGTTTCAATACAATCGATCCTCCTGAAATAATCTATTATATCACAAAAACAATAATCAATTATTAAGTTACTCATTTGACAATTTCACACTGAATCGTACTTGACTGGAATTATTACGGAAAAGAAAAGTAACTTTAGTAATATTTATTATTAAGGAATTTAAAAAATAATGGCAATTGATATTCATTATTAAAAAGTGAACGCCATTTTTCACAATTTATTTTCGTAATTAATTTCGGCGGATTACCCGCCATCTTCAGTAATAATAAAAATCTTAATAATACGATTCATCAAACCATTTTTCCTAATACAAATTATAACCCACTTGAATCAAGGTATATATTATTCAGAGGGTTTTAAACATTTAACATTATCAATTTTGAAAAGTTTGATCCCAAATACCATGAATCTAAAAATTATTTCCCAATCATATAAAATTCGTGATATGTTCAGTAATAAATCTCCCACTCCTCTCGGTTTGGGCTCCGATCTTGTTTATAAATATACATGTAATGGGTGTAACGCCACATACATTGGAGAGACATTTCGTCATCTCTGCAAACGGATCAAAGAGCATAGTCGGTTGGATGATGGGAGCAATATTGCCGAACATAATTTAAAATGTAAAAAGAAAATCGAAGAAAATGATTTTCAAATTCTGTGTAATCGATTTAAAAATTACTGGGAGAGAGTAACGTGTGAGGCCTTATTAATAAGATCCATGGATCCAAAAATTAATATCCAAGCTTCACACTCAACTTCTCTGTTAAACATTTTCAAATAGAGCCTTTATTACATTATTGATTGCATAATCACCTTTCTCATATATAAGCTGCAAAAAGCCAATGTTAATTTAGTCTGAAGATGGCACTGGGTAATCCGCCGAAATTAATTACGAAAATAAATTGTAAAAAATGGCGTTCACTTTTTAATAATGAATATTTATTATCATTGTCCTTTTCGAACATTTTTTTCTCTTTATCACTGTGACCATTTTAAATTGTAATATAATTATTTCATTATTTATACTTACATATTTTTAAAAACTTACATTTAAATGCCATTCAAAATTTTCAAAATTTTTATTTTTAAAAATGTCATTAATTTCGATGGATCACCCGTAATTATCAGGCAAAACAAATATCAAAACGACGTATATATAATGATTATGTAATCGATTTATTTAATCACTTTTTAATTAAATACTTTTAATAAATTGGTTGAGATTATCGCTTGAAGATTTATTTTAGATGTATTAACTATATATAGTCCTGATTGATAAAGCTTCACACACAACTCTCTCCCAATAATTTGCAAAATTGGAGCACAAAACTTTAAAATTATTTATCTCAATACTACTTTTTACATTTTTTTCTATGTTCAGCAATATTACTATTACCATAAGTTCGACGGGGTTCTTGGATTCTTTGCAGAGATGATGAGATGTCTCTCCAATGTATGTGGCGTCACATCCATTACAAGAATATTGATAAACTAAATCCGAACACAGGCCGAACGGAGTAACAAATTTATTGTTAAGCATACTTTCAACTTTGTATGTTTGAGAAAAATCTTTAATCCCAGTAAATTATTTGGATCATATCGTTTAAAAGAATTTTTAAATTTCTTAAACCCTTCCTAATTATGAACAGTTTGAAATTCTTACCTTTTTTATTTGTTTTTATTCATTTACGTTAAGTTGATAGATTACTACCATTGTTGCTAATCTGTGTAAGGCAATTCATGGACATAAATATTTTTCAATTTGATCTTCCTAAAATCATTCTTGTAATAATAATTATTATTCTTTAAAAACGAACTACATTCACTGAAAGTAAAAAGAGTTTTAGGAGTAACATTACTTGAAATCAGTTACGAATTTTGAGACCGATATTCCAGAAATAGTTTGAGTAATTTTTGATTTAGTAATCTCAGATATCCATAGTCAATTATTTTTTTATACATGTTTTATTCTGTAAAAAATTATATAAACTTAACCTATCTAATCTGGTATATTTGATCAGATATCATATCATACTTCTATATATGAACTCTTCTCTTTCTGTTAATTATAGATGTATATTATAATTATATATAATTGTTATGGTTTATAAATAGTTTTAAGAATAACAAGTTTGTTTCACTCATAATTATATATCACATTTTAGTAACGTATCAAATTATCAGCTACAATTATTTTTTTAAAATAAACAATATTATAAATTAAAGTTTTTAATTCATGTTTTTAACTAATTAAAATTAAATTTTGTGTTTAATAAGATTTTTTTTATTTTGTTTTATTTTTATTAAATTTATTATATATTTTTTTACTTACAGAAAAACTTACAGATCATTAAATGTTTTCGACTGGAAACTTTTTTAAAATATTAAAATTCAAATAAATCATTATTTTATCACCAAAATTTTAAAATATCGACATTTTATTTACATAATTCCACAATAAATTAGCAAAATAATAATTATTTAATTTTATTGAAGAGAAAAAGAAAATTCGCAAATATTGATAAGATAGAAATTCCAAATTATTTCTTGAGCCAACAAAAATTTTATGGAAGAAGAGAAGTTTCTCTATGTTTTACATAATTATAATCTTTTCGAAGAAAAATTTAGTTATTGAAATTATTATTTTAAAAGGCATACATTATAAATTTGCTTGAAGTTTGATTTGTTGAAAATTTTTTGGCAAGCAAGCAAAATTTGATTTTATAAAAAAAAACAGAAAATATAATTGATTAAATATTTTTTTTGTTTTTTTTTAATTTTTCTAGATAATCGTATTTTAATATTAATGTTTGAAAATAAATATAATTTAATTTTATTATCAGATTTATGAATCTGTATAAAAGAAATATTGAATTTCAAATTTTAATTTTCTTTTTTTATAAACGTTTTCTGCAACAAAAAAAGAAATATTATTTTACCCTAACTATTAGATATAAATTCATTTTATTTGAAATAAATAAATTAATTATAATAAAAAAATTCATATAATTCTTCTGAATAATTGTATTAATTGTGACGAATATTTATTCGTATTATTATTTTAATTGCCTGAAAAATAATAATAGTTATTATTTATCATAATCAAATTTTTTGAAAATTTTTAAAACCTTTATAAAAAATTATTATTAAAATTGAAAATGAGATATTAATTGTATTATTATTATCATCATTATAATTATTATTTTTATTATTATTTTATTATTATTTTATTCTTATTTTTATTATTTTTTTATTATTATTTTTATTATTATTTTTATTGTTCTTGATTGTGTTATTGCAAAATTTATAAAGAAAAGTTTATTAATATACGATATATTTTAAATAAAATTTCAAGAATATGTTATTCTTGAATTGATATGTTATGTTTTACAATATGTTATGCAGTTCTTATGATTCGTGTTAAAACAAAATTCAAAAAATCGATGTTTTTAATTTTAAATTTGAAAAAAGTTTTTATTAAGAAATATTTTTTTAGAAAACATTCCAATAATTGATTTGTGTAAATTTAGCTAGAGCAATGTCAAAGGGGATTTTTTAGTGTTTAAATATTTTTGAGGTTCAATTTTAAAATTAATTGACGGTATCTTAAACATTATTCTAATTGTATGAATGTTTGTGAGACATAAAGGTGATATTTTTACGGATACACTAGTTATGTTTAATGATGATCTTTTTGCATTATTGTTACAGTGTAAATCAACGCACTACAAAGGTGATAAAGCAAACTCATCAAGTAAAGTACATTTGATTAGTTTCCTTTAATTAATTTATTTTATTAACAAATTTCATTGAAAATATAAATTTTGTGCGTATTATATTTTGATAATCTCAGTTTTAAATCCTAAATAACTGAAAAGTTATAAGTTGTGACTATAGAAATTCATATAAATTCAATATACTGGATGTTATGAAAGTCTTATCAAAAATCACTTGAAACAGATAAACATGTATATTTCAGAAAATAAAAAAATACATCAACGAAACTTTATAATTATAGATGAATAGAAGTTTTTTAAACAATTCATTTTAAATGATTGCATTCCACCTGCACGAAGGCTTCCAGACGTTTTTTGTATATGTTGCACTGACTTTCACTACAAACGCATCTGGCCGATTCTTTCAGATCTTCACAAAGGAATTCCCCAGGGCCTTGCACTAGTGCGACATGCATGACAGACGTCACTCTCTTTATGCATCCATATGGAGTAATCAAGATAATTTTCACCTGGTGAAGATGGTGGCCACTTGTCTTTGGTTGTAAAAAGTACGACTTTGTCGTCAAGGAACTTTTAGATGGCCTTAGCCGTATTGCATGGTAAACTGTCTTGATAAAAACAAAATTTCCCCGGGAAACTCCTTTGGCAGTACATTTTGGCTCAAATCTTGTTGGTAACTTATGACTTTCCATCTTTAACCAGCAGGAAAAACGCTGAGAGTCTGACTTTTCCATTTGCTGCTACGACACCCAATAGCATTATTCTAGCAGGACGCTTTGTTCTACATATGGTTTGTAAGTCACTGATGTCCTCATAATCTAGGTTAATGACGTATTTTTATCCTCAAAGTCATTAAAAAATTAAGCTGGAACGGACTTCATTGCTTCCAAACCGATTCTGTTACATTGCATTAATTAGCAAAGGTCTCTCGATCATTACAATACTCTTTCTACTAAGGTTTTTGACTGAATGACTATCTGTGACTTATGAACACCAAACTTTGAAGTACGAACTGTGATTGATGGCTCTAGATGAGCTTTGATGTTCCTTCTTTGTTAGGATAAGTTTATCTTTGAGTTTCGACAACTCATAGGCCTGTCTTGCTGACTGTCGTTTGCAGCAAATTGTTTGAGGATTCGATCTACTGTTTGCATAGAGTATCCCAGTTGCTCATGAATTTCATCGTCAAGGTGGTCCACGTGAAGCAATGTGGCAATCTAAGTACGTTTTGCTACCATGCATTTACAAACATATTTCTAAATATCAAATATTAATTTTAAAAAGAAAGATAATATTTATAATCTCTAAACCAAGTATAAATAAATTGCTACATATCAGCTTAAGTTCCTTAAATCTTGTCTCAAAGTCCAATGACAAGACTTTCATAAAACCGGTAAATTAATAATATAATATTATATTTAAAAAAATATAATATTTAATCTCATAAAAAATATTTGATATGTTTTATGTAAAGAATATTTTCCAAATTTTGAACTCCTAAGTAAATAATTTTGATTAATAAAAATTAAGCAAACACTAAAAATAATTTTTCATTGAAACGTGAAAATAGAAACAAAATCGAACGGAAACTTCTTCAAATTATGACTAATTTTGAGACAACTTCCGAAAATGAAATTAGTTGAAAATTTATTTTAAAAAAATCTTTCTTTTCCTAAAAAAAATATAAAGAAATAAAACTGTTGTCAAATTTTCTACAGTAATTTATGTGATTTCAAGAAATATAGCATAATGTAAATATAAATAATGTGAATAAAACTTCAGGATTTATTCGCTGGGTTTCACATATTGGGGATATATGTTCACACTTTCAAAGGTTAATTTTGAAATTACTAGAATTATGTGAAGCTTATATATATTTCTAAATTTTATAAATTAAAATCTTTAAAATTTTTTTTTAATATTTAAAACATTAAAAATTAAGACATTGAAAAATTTTAGGGTTGAAAATATTTTAAATTAAAGTCTTAATAAATAATTTTATATTTGAAACATCATTCATAACATGTTTGACCGTAACCTTATTCTTATTCTCTCTTTGCTGAATTTCCCTTTCAAACATTTGTGCCCTTTAAATGCTTATGAAATATTTGTAAAAAAGACAAGTATCAACAGCTTTAAAATATCTTTTTCGTCATAGGTTCGTAGCAAAGGATTCAAAACAGTTTGCAACCAATTTGAAGCAACATTTTGATCAGCTTCAGCTGCATCTCCAGTCAAACATCTCAATTTCATATCGTTCTTTTTTTAGCCTTTCAAACCAACCCTTACTTGCATTAAAATTTAAATTCAATGCCCCACCGTATTTTTGAGATTTTGCCTTTATTAACTTCCTATTCACAGGCACATGGTTTTGTCTTGCCTGTGACACAGTAGTTGTTATTGCTGTGTCAATTTGAGGAAAATTTCAGTTCTTCGTGCTTTTAAATTTAAATTTCGCAGGATTTCTAGTTAACTCTCTTTTTATATTTTCCTTTTTTGATAAAATAGTTACTTTAGTTAGTTGTCGTATACTGCTACGTATTTTATTTTATTACCTTGCTCGACTTCTTCAATTGCTTTGAGGTTATTTTTCAAAGTTAACGACACGTATTTATTCCGTTTTTAATAATTGACGTCGGAAATAAAAATATAGTTAACCGAAAATATTATTTAGATATTTGAAGTAAAAAAATGAAATTACAGATGGATCGATTTAATGAAGTAATAGAATTATCAGATATAATTTATATATAAATGAAAATCAAATTGCTAAGGGACATCTAATTAAGCAAGGATATAATTAATGAGGTTCCATTTGTAATAAAATTACTATTACTAATAATTATAATATTAATAAATTATTATTAATAATAACTATTATTAATAAATTATTATTCGAATTATAATATTAAATATTAATAACAATAATAATAATAATTCTAGTGACTAGTCACTTATATATATATATATATATATATATATACAGTCAGGTTCAAAGGTTTGTGAAAGCTTGTTGTTAAATTGTCTTTTGCACCCAACTGCACTTATATTGACAAAAGCACACCAAAATATTTTTTTACAATAGTCAGGTGACACTTTTTGAGTCCAAACAGTTTCCACTGCTTTGATCATGTCCTGCATGGAATTTGGGTGCATGGCAGCAACCTGTTTCTTCACCTGGGTTCAGGCATTCTCAATCGGATTGAGATCTGGTGAGTTGCCTGGCCAAGGACGAAGAATTTGGAAGCCTAACTGCTCTAACCACTTTCGAACAGCCTTGACATTGTGGCAAGGTGCTCCATCATGCTGAAAAAAGGTCGTTCTGTGTAACTCCATATATAACTATATATATATAT
>MQRK01216642.1:0-13733 GCA_001938485.1 Girardia tigrina
TATATATATATATATATAATTCTACTAACTGTTCGTTTTTGAGATTTAAACTTCAATTCAGAAAGGAAATCCATTGGTCCAGAACTGGTTGGTTTAGATTGTCCCACAGGTGCTGCAGACACTGATGGTGCTGATACATCAGGTGATGTATTATCTTTATTAATCGAAGTCGATGAAGATCTTATGTTTTGAGATGCAGCTAAAAGTTGACTGGCAAAATCACTAGCCGCCGGTTTTTTCACATTTGGTGCTGATGGAGCTGCTGGTGCCGCTGGAGGCGGAGGACCAGGAGGAAGTGGAGCAGCAGGTGGGGGTCCTGGAGGAGGAGGTGCTCCACCTAATTTGTCATAGAGAATAAAAATTAAAATTTAATAAAATAAATTTGCATGAAAGAAACAAGTTAAGTTCGGTAAAATGGATTAAAATAGTATTATCTTACTGGAATTTTTATGTTTTGCTCTTTGTTTTTTATTTATTCTTTGTGATGTAGTTAAATCTCATTTAAAGAAACAGAATAATATTTTACATTATGAGGAATATTTTAAATTGTATGAATGTGCGAATGTATGAATGTAATTGACAGAGAAATTCGCAAATTGCAATATGGTTCTGGTACTCCCGTTGGGGCTTATAAAGTTTGACTATCTGTGGGCCTCAACTGTGCTTAATCCTGGAATAGTTGTGCCTTACTTTTTGCCATGTAAAATATCGATAAAGATATGGAAAGAGCAAATCATGACTTTAAGTCTTCATACTAGAAAGATACACCGAGAGATTTCTGCAGTTATATATGTATAATACACAAAAGTAACACTTATTTTGGGATACGACCAAGTTCCGAATTTTATAGAGACATTATGAAAAGGGTAATGTGGCCGAAATGATAAGCTGACGTTATTTGAGATGATTAATATCAGATTAAATAAAAAGACCAAAGAGTCACAACAAGAGACAGAACCTGAAGATAAGTCAACGGAACGTTCACGAATCATTTGATGCATCCTGCAAAAAGGACAAAAATTGCCTACAGACTTTGAAAATTTCCGCTGCGCGACAAAAGCAAAGCTATAAATCGTCTTTTATGAGTGCGAAAGCATATTGATGTTTCATAAAACTTATGGAATAAAGTAAGGAATAGAAAAAATTCTTTTAAAAACACTGTTATTCACTCTTTGGTTTTCTTACTCATTATTTTACAAGTAGTCTACACAGATGAGACAATCATTGAAATCGCTGCTAAATGTGCCCCGAAATGATAACAATCTCTAAAAATTTGTTTCTTTTAAATTCTAAACCTTTGGGATAAAAGTAAAACTTGTAAGAGATAGGAGAATTGCGAAGTCGTCAAAGTTATTTGAAACTACTTATACAATCTACACAAAAAGGTCTTAAACTCAATAGTAATTGAAACTAATTGTATTAATATATTTAAATAAACCACCTATTCTTATAATATTTTGTAGGTATTTTGATTATTAGTCAGTCAAATACAGTTAATTTAGTTAATTTAAGTTAAGTATTACCGTATAAACCTTTAGAACATAACCAGATAACACTTGAGTTATTGAATGACAATTTATTTCAGACTGATTAAAATCATTTAGCACTAACCTAATTTTTAAAAAAAAATATGTTACATAAAAACGATGTAAATTTTGAAAACAATGAGAAACAACGTATTGTGTTATTGAAGAAGAATGTAAATAGTTCGGATAAGATGCAAAGGTAGTAGGACGGTACTACCAAATACTACTAAACTGTTCACAAACCTTCTTCTCTCAAGGTTGGTGTCGATTCTTTTCCAAAAAATATCCTAGCCTTTGATAAAGGCCAATGGGATTGCAATATTTTAAAATATAAAAAGATTTCGTTAGTGAAAGCGGCCAAAAGGCATCTGAACACATCTACTATCATAAGCACTTTCGATCTACTTTGATACAATCGTGTATAAATTAAATACGTAATATCAGATTTTTTAAATGTACGACAGGCACCACCGCTAGTTTATTCATATTTATTAATTTGTTTCCTGTTATGACATTCTACTTTCACATTGATTCAGAATAATAAAAATGTTTTCTTGAATGCCATTTTACTATGCGTATTTAAAATTTGTTGTTTTCATATTGCAAAGAAAAAAATTATAAATTATTTTAAAATAATCGTCTATATATAATAATAAAATGGCCTTTAGACTGTAATAAATTAAACATAAAAATGTGTGTTAAAAAGCAGTGAAACCAAAATAGAACAAAAATTCTTTAATAAATAATAATTATAATTTTAATAGCATGAAACTGTGTATAATTGATGTTTTATTTATAGTAATTGATTGTTTGTATAAGATAACAATTTATTTTTCTAAATTCTTGCTTACTTATCCCTTCTTTTAAATATATGGCACAGTTTTCGTTTAATATACCCTAAAATCGATATATAATAATACCATAACTACTCTTTACTAAGGTAGTTGCTTAATAAAAATTTTTGGATGCTAAAATTTTTTCTTTAACTATACAAGCTAGTACCTCAAAGAATAAAATTTAATTTCTTAACAATAAAAAAGTATTAAATAAATAATAGTCATAATTATATATATATATATATCATTTTAAAAATCATTTTTTTTAATATTAAATCAACGATTCAATAATTAAAGATCTTTAATCAATAATTATGTCAGGTAAAAAAACGTAATACTTATACATTGCGATTTAAGCTGGATGCAATCGACTATGCTAGAAGAACATCAAACGCTTTGACAGCAGAACATTAAGGAGTACATATAAATCAGATTATTCGATGGAAAAAAACAAGAGATATTTCGATTGAAGCCTAACAAAGAAATTAAATTGGCACAGAGTTAGATCAATGAAGTGGCCAGCTCTTGAAGCTCATCTGAAGACATGGATTCTTGAGCAACGTAAAAAGTCAATTCAAGTATCTGGATCTGCAATTCTTAAACAAGCAGAGTCAAGTTTTGTTAATGGAACTTCATGACTTCAAAGGATCTCCAGGCTGGCTGAAAAAGTTTAAAGCACGAAATGGTATTGTCTGTAGAGCTGTAACCTCAGTTGGCGAGTCACTACCAGAAGATTGGGAGGTTAAAATGAAGAATTTCGTTGAATTCGAAACCAAACATAAGGACGGTTACACTCTAAATCAAATCGGAAACATGTATGAAGTACCGATAACCTTTGATAAACCGGCAAACTATATAATGGATCAAAGAGGCACTCAAGATATTCGAATCGTCATAACAGGTGCTGAAAAATTTCACTGTACTACTGTGCTTTGTGTTACAGCAGATGGCTCAAAACTACCGGATTATGTAATATTTCGTCGCAAAACAGTTCTTTCTGTCAAGCATCTAAAAAAAATTAGTCTCAGGTAATGAAAAGTCTTGTATGAACTCAACAGAAAAATCAGGATGAAGCGCAATAATTCGTTCTTTGATAGGAAATCTTTATTGATGTTGAATGCTGTTCCTAGGCACAAGATTGAAAATGTAAAATCACGGTTTAAAGCTCATGAAACTTTTATTGCAATGATTCCGGGAGGTTTGACAAAGAAACTCCAAGTTTTAGATCTAACTGTTAACAAGTCATTTAAAGGGCGGTTACGAAATCAATGGGAGAATCGGATAATTAACGGCTACAAGGAGTACACCAAATCAGGCAATATTAAGCGTGCGTCATACGATGAAATTTGCGATTAGATATCAAAAGCATGGGATGAGGTTCCACAATCCGTCATTTTCAAAGGTTTCAAGAAAACAACCATTAATTTTTACAATCAAAAAGCCAATGCATCAGAACTGGAGATTATTGACGAAATGGAATCGACTAATGAAGAATTGAACCAAGAAACGATGATATTCGCCAAAAAATAGCTGATTTGTGTATGATGATGATAATTTTTGTAGTGATGAAGAAAAGGAAATCGAATAAAAATTGCTCATTTATGTTTTGAAAGTATAAAATTTTCATCTCTTTATTAAGTTCGTTTACATATTTCGTTTAAAAAAGTTTTTTTCTAATAAGCTACTACCCTCAAACGCGATTTTAGGGTAATGAGTTATTGGGTTGTCCGGAAAGTCCATAAGAGAAATTAATATGCATAAATGTGTATTTAATCAACAATATATATATATATCCTTTTTCTATAATATTTTGCCATTTTTCTTGAAACTGGAACATTCTATTCTTCCAAAGTGTCTCAGTTTTTCGACAAAACCTGTTAAAGATAGGCTTTCAAAAGTTTCAGAAATTTCAAAGACTCAAAGTTCTTGTTGTTAAGAGAATTGTGATGCGACCTGAATAGGCGATAAGGTAATGTTGGGAGAATATAGCGGGTGGGGTAGCACATCCCAGACAAGGTCCAATAACTTTTTCCTTGTAGCCAAAAAGATATGTAGTCTGGAATTTTCATGATGCAGCACAACGCCCTTCTAGTTTCATAATCCTGGAAATTTTTCTTGGACCATTGTCTTTAATTCATCCAGTTTGGAGCAGTGCTTGTCTGAATATTTCTTCTGGTTGTTTGGTAGGAGCTCATAATACAGCTCCTTTAAAATACCACCATATACAGGGTATAATTTTTTTCGAATGAAGACCGCCTTTGGAAATGACTAATGGTGATTCATCTGGCTTACCCCAAAATCCTTTCCACTTTTCATTGTTTTAGACGATCCATTTTTCATCACCAATCACTACTTGTTTCAAAAAAGTACATTTTCGTTACGTTTGTAAGGTGAATCATAAATGGATATGCGCAACCCATACATCGTAGCGATTCCCGTAATTGTGTTTCACTAAAAGCTCATGGAAAACGGTTTTCGATATCTTCACTATTTTTGCTTATTCACGAATCATGAACTGAGGATTAGTCTCGCTCAGGGTCATAAGTTGGTAATCATCAGTGCTGGAGGATCTGCTAGTGCGCTCTCTGTCTTTAAGGTTGAAATCATAAGCTCTGAACTTAGAAAACGACCTTTAGAAAACGTAAACAACACGTATGTAGTTTCTTGCTTGAGTAGCATTCTTTTCTTTCTTGAAATAAAAAAGCATCAAGCGTTGAAAATGCTTCTTGTTTTCTTCTATTTTCCAATATGCATGAAGCAGACACAAATCACATTACATAAAAAATTTTTTCTAAAGATGTATCAGACTATTACTTTTCATCCTATATATACAACATTTATATATATATACAACATTTACATGCTTTCTATGCCTCTGACATATAATGGTCAGAATCATATTACTCATCATCAGAATCATCGTCATATTTCTCAATAAAGTCACATCGTACACACATGCACTTCTCCCACCGCTTTTTTAGATTCCGAATTCCATTATTAAAGAAGTCTTTAAGTGAATCATAGATCCACCTGTTGACGGCCTCCCGCGTTTCCTAGACATCACGGAAATTGTACCTTGAAACGGCTTCTTGAAAGAGGAAAATAGGTAGAAATCGCTTGACACGAGGTCTGGAGAACACGGTGGATGATGGAGTAATTGCTATTAGAGCTGGTTGCTGATATCCTCTGTTAGCGTCATGATATGGGGAGTTGCATTGTCCTGTTGTAGAAAAGGCATTGTGGGTAATTTCCCACGACGTTTGTTTTATAGAGCTTGACGAAGATTATTTTGCAAAAGGTTGCTTTAGTAGATGCTGTTGATTGTTACTCCTATCGCGAGATAATCAATTAAAATAATCCCGCCACAATCCAAAAATACTGTGATCATGGCCTTGTCAGCAGAGGAGACGAGTTTTGCTTTTCTCCCTGGCGGTACCATTGCTTCAAATGCTCCTTTGTCTCAAAAAGGTAAAGCGGTAGCTAGGTCTAGTCAACTGTAACAATTCTAGTTCAAATTTTGTTTTCTATTTTAACACAACACTGAATTTTTCACCAAAGTTCCAATATATACTTTATGACATTCATATTCATCTTAAAAACAATGAAAAGCTTTGGTGAGTAAATGGTGATCTTTTAATTGAAAAAGTTTGACAATACAAAAAAACTGTTAATCACGCACCGTTAAAAAAATAAAAATGACGTATCCACCTTAAAATTATCATATATCAACACATCAATAATCAATTCTCAAATGATTAGGAAAATCAATTATATTTTATGCAACATTCAACATGACCGCTTTTCATTATTTGACAACTATGACATACAAAAATTATTTTATTTTGCCAAGACTTTTTAACTTGCAAAAATATTTCCTTATTATTTAGGCACTAAGATAAGCATATCATTACTTAAATCTGTTGGTACTGGTAAATCCATTTAATAATATGAGATGTCCACTTAATAATAATTTATATAATCTAAAAATAAAAAAATAAAAGGATTAGCCAATGAAATGACAGAAAATAAAGACAAGATGTCCATTTAATAATAAAAATATCCAGTTAATAATAAGCTTAACTATAGAAAAACATGTTGTTCTGCAAAACACACATACTCGACACACAAATACACACATACAAAACCACAAACATACATGATTTTATGTTAAATTTAATAATAAAATGTCCATTTAATAATATAAAAATTAAACATATTTATATTTAACTTTTGAATATGTTTGAGGATATATCCAATTTATACACAGCTTCCAGCTTAAGAACCGAACTAGCGGTTCATATCAGCCCAGGTAAAGTGAAAAAAACCCAAAAATTTTAAGTTTTCCACGTGAAATATCTTGTTATTAACAAAACGTTAAAAAAAAGTAATTAAAAATATTTATTTTTTCATTGAAACACAAGTTTCAAAAGCAATTCTAGTACAATTGATAGCCTCTCTTATCGAATCTTCATTATCGAGAATCCGGGATGTTATCTCTGATCGAATGGACCATTCTAGAAATCACTCGATTCATTATTTCTGAACTAGATAATGCTCACATTTGGCATTAATCAAGGAATTTCCGGTCCGGATTCTCTAACCGGTCTTTTTCTATTCAGTTCATATTTTTTCCGGCTACCAAAGGCGGACAACGACGGAGAGCAACATTACGACTGTACGACGGGAAAGGTGGTTCCGGTAAGCAGCCAATGGCGCCGTGTAACCGAGCCGATTTCTCTGTTTCGGTAAGCGACATTGAGACCAGTCGAGTACTGTCTTGTCTTTCGGTTTAGATTTACTTTGGATATTCTTCTGGAAACGGATTTACTGGATATAAACAGTTTAGATTGAGATAGATCTGCACAAATCGTTCTTAGTTTTCTTCCATAATTTATATTTATTTCGATTTCATTTTATATCGAATGATTATTTTATGATTAAAACATAAAATAATTTTTAACATTTATTAATAAATGAATTCTTTTTATTAATAAATGGACTTCACAGTAATTTTATGATAAAAAAAGAAGGAGTGTAAACATATAAGTTGAAGTAATTGCTCATTTGTCATATTTTTCGTACTTTTATTTGTATAACTAGTAAATCAAAAAATGAAATTTTTTATATTCATTCTTTATAGAGACAGAACTCTACTTTGGCAGAAAAAGTTTTATAATTTAAAAAATTTAACATTTAAAAAATTCTAATTAAAAAACAATAAAAAATTAATAGAAAAATAATAGTAGATATTTTTCAATTAATATTGTCTGGAACTCCGAATTTTCTGTTTTTTTCCAATTTTGACACATTAAAAAGTTTTTTTTTTCGATCAAATTTTCACATAATCATTTATTGTCATTGAGAATAAGTAAGTGTGCAAAGTTTGAAGAAAATCGATTGAGTAAAAGGCCTTCAAAAACAGATTTCTAAATTCCACAATCAGTGAATAATGGGCAGGTGCTCAATCTTGCTGGAACACAGCTTTCCGTTTGCATGTTCTTGATAACGGTGGCATAAAGCAACTTTTTAACATATCCATGTAAAGCGCCGCTGTTATGTTTCCTTCAATAAAAAGGGGCCCATAAACACGAGTTGAAGACAACCCCATACAAACAATAACTTTTTCACTAGCATGTGACCTCTGATATGTTTCGGTTGGTGTTTCAGTGCCCGAATGCGACAGTTATGTCTGTTTAAAATACCGTTAAGATAGAGAGTTGACTCATCAGAGAATATCAGGTAACTAAGAAAATTTTCATCTGCATCTTATAGATTGAATTAACGTTTCACACATAACACGTCGAAGACCGCATCTTCTTTATATAAAAGTTGCGTGGCTTGAATTCTGTAGGGGAACATTTTTAAGTCGTTTCGTAATACTTTTTGAACAGTTCCATAAGAGCAATTCAGAGTTGACAACTATTTCCTGATAGAAGACTGGGGTTCTTGATTAAAATATTCTGCTATCTCATTTTTCTTTTCATCATCAATTGGTGATCTCCCAGATTAAATTAATTAATATTCTTTAAATTAATTTTTATTCGTTTTAAATAATATTTTCAGAAACTAAATCAAGAAATTTTACATAAAAAATAATTTTTTTAATATGCCTTTTAAATAAACAGAAAATTGTTACCAGAAGGTTTAACATTCGAAACTGCCGGTGTCTTCGCGGCAGAAGAATCATTGACTTGACTTGTAGCATAAGGGGACACTGAAGCACCTTTCGATTTACTGAAATTATAAACAAAATATTTTATTACATTTTTTAAATCATGTTAATCACTATTTGTTATTAAAAATATAGATGACATACTACATCAGTATTATGAAATGTAATAGAAAATTAAAATACTTTGATAAAACAATAATAATTTTTTATTATAAAAGAAAATTATACGGTAGAGTAGACGAAGATTGTAATGTTACTAATAAGAAATCAAATATCGTTTCCATAGAATAGCTTTTTCAACATCAACTTAAAATTTTATTTTATTTTTACAAGCCTTTATTACGTTTCATTTGTTTGTCTGTCTGGATGCATCGAATCTTGCGATTGAAAATTCACCCACTTCCCGTTCACCTAGCGACATGAAACTTTCAGCACTGATGTATTCTAGGTGACAATACAAATTTTCACTGTCACTGCTCATCTACCGCCTTTAGTTTGGCCGCAAAAAGTAATTAAAGTGTCGTTCTCATGTTTTCCTCAGTAGTAGACTTTGAAATTTACTACATCTAAATGCAAATAGTAGGCTTTGTTAATTCAGTCAAAAAATGTGAGAAGTCGGTGAAATAGATATAGAACCGCAAACATATGACAAATTATAAAAGCTTGTACACCAAAAATTATTTTGGTATGATATTATTAAAATTTTCAAATTATGTATGTGAGGAATATTTTAAATTGTTTGAATGTGTAAATGTAGTGATGAGGTATGTTGATTTAAGTATGTTGAATTTAGAATGGTGATTCTCCCACCCAGATGGAAATTGGTATTTTTTTATTTAAATTTAAAGTGATTGACTATTCGAAAATAATTAAAATAATCATTTTATAAGTTCATATTTTTAATTTAACTATTAAAATTAAGTTTAATATTTTTTGGTAAAATTTAAATTAAATGTATTTTTAATAATTTGATGACATTTTTATTATTTTGGGATTTATTGAGAAATGGTAAAATTTATTATTTTTAATTAATATTAATTAATATATTTAAAAAAATAACTAAGAAAAATTGTTCGAATAATCATGATTAAAAGAAAAATAAGAAAACCAATTAGAATGATGAAAGAATTTCTGAGAGTCATAATGACTCTAAATGTGATTGTAATAAAAATTCAAACGAGACTTGTCTAAATGTTCTTAATAATGTAGGTCAATGAATTTAATGATGGCTTCTCAAGAAGACCAGTATAGATCCTCAATGAATGAGGATATTGATCAAAAGGAATTTACGTTAACCGACTCATGACTATTACCAAGATAATCTAATATTATCAGTCCGATGTGAAAAATTTAAATAAATTTGAGCAGCAGTATTTTTGGACTTCACGAAAGTGTCCAGAACTGGTCAACCAACTTTTAAGAGTTATAAACCTCATATTTTTTGCCCTCCAACAAAAATGACTGTAATCTAACTGATATTTCATTTTTAATACTTATTAATTCTGCTCTCAATAAAACTATATTAAAAGGAAAAGTATCGGTTACAATAGGATTATAAGAACCACCTAAAAGTATTTTTTGCACACAAAAACAGAATCTTGAGAGAAAAGAATCTATAAACTATCTCGAATGTACAAGGTCATATAAAATAATAGCAAATATTTTGCGATATTAGGTTGCTATTCAATACAAAATTTTAGAATTAATTTGCATATATTTCATTTTTTATAAATTCTATTTGATTCATTCATTCACAATAATCCCTTTACGTACTAGTAATCTTTGATAAAATATCTTTGAAGCGTGCAATATTTAATAATAATGTGTAACATGCATGAAGGTGAAGTCTAGATAATCAATCCCCAATAATCCTACCGAATGTCAGTTCTGGAATGTTATCGATTTCATTAATACGAAAAATATTTTCGTTAAAAAATTTGTTGTATGTTTTATGCATTGCTTTGGGATTGTCTCTCACACTCAGATGGTTAGTTTATATACTCAAGCTTAAATGGTTATCTATAAAAATTAAATTTTGATTGCGAGAATAATTAATATATGATTTTATAAATTAAACTATTATATATTTAATATCTATATCAAGTTTTATAAAGAATTCTGAATGTAATAAAACACTGAAATTGTTTAAATCAATCAATTATCTAAGCGCAGATTTTAATTGTTTTATAATAACTGTTATTGTAAGAAATTAGTGTTGTTATATGGACATCGTTATATGACAACAATGCCATGTATTTTTAACAATTTTGCACAAGCAATTTTGATGGAGAAATAACGATTTAGAGCAATTCGTTTTCGATTGCAACCGATTTTTTTTAAATTTCACAAATTCTGATAAGAATTGAAGATTTATTTGTGAAAGCTTTCATCAGCAAAGAGATTTTATTTACTTATGAAACAGTAGATGAAAAAATTCTCAATTTCGCGGATCAATTGCGGAAAGCGTTTAAACATCCACCATCCTTAATCAAAATTCTTCAAGAAATTATAAATTTTAGAAAGGGAACGGAATTAGCAGTGTCCTATTTCAATAAAATTGAGAAAATGGTGGACAACATTTCATGTCTTACGTGGAATAAACCGAAAATAATAGCATACTTTTGATGCATTGTATAGAAAATGTCAGTGTTTAAATTCAACTAAACCTCCAGGTAGCAAAACCTCTTGAATTAATCCAAGTAATTATCGAGGAGATTGACACCATAAAAACCAAAGTACAAGTACAGTCGAAATTGACAATATTTTGAAAGAACGAACGGAACTTTCAAATCAATTTCAAAAGCAAGAGAATCAACGAAGAAATATAGAGACAGATAAAATAACGGAAGGACAATCACAAGAATACCAAGATAACAAAGTAGAATAATAGAAAATTCAAATGTGATGTGCTATAACTGAAAAAAGATCGGACATATTCGTCTCATATAATCAGAAATTCGAGATTCTGTTGCACCTGTCGTGGAGCAAGTGATATTAGAAGAGTATGCCCGTATTTAAAATGTTCAGTGTGTGAAGTTCAAGTCACTTCGGATATCAATGATTATGTCTTGTCCAATATCGATATTGAAGGTTCAATTGAAAAAAATTGATGCTTAGTATCATGTTGTTTACATTTGCTGTACAAACATCATTTTATAAATTATTTTGTAGCAAGTAAAATACTTATTCAAAAGTTTTAAAATCCAAAAATTGCATATTATGTATTTTAACGGAAAATATTTAGCTCGTTAGATTTATACCTTAATATTACAAACGTTTAGTTCATACAAATTATATAATATTAGTAAAAAAACAAAACTATTATTACAAGTCAGTCCTTAATGTTTCAGCGAAGAGAACTCTCAGATATAATTTAATATCATTAATTGTTTCAAATCTATAAAGTTTATTTATTACACGAGACGAGACTGAAAAACGTAATATTACTGAATCATATGATCACTCATTACTTATCAGATTATATAAATAGATTTTCTGTATTTAATGAATACACAAATACAGATCAAAATTAACACCATCACTGAAGCTTAATTAACTAGGTCCACCATTCAAAGCGTAAAACCACCAAGCCTTTTAATGAATTTTTATACCCAAGCATAAAATCATTTATATTATTTATTTTTGACATCAATTAATACGCAATACTACAAATTATACAAATCTATCTAATTTAAAAATATTTTTTTAAAAATAATAAAATAATAATAATAAATAATAATAATAATGCTTTAATATAATTTTGTAAATGGAATTCAGTGTTTTTGTACATCAATAAATCAGGTTAAATTTTTTTTATTTGGATAAAATTATTTTAACAATTTGTATACCAAGAATTGTAAAATTATTTTAAATATTCAATAGACTTATTGTTATATATTATTTTAAATATTTAATAAAATTATTGTTTTTCAATATTATTTTTAGAAATTCACAGAAAAATATTGTGATAAAAGGTCAAATAAAACGTTGTTTTCTGAGGCTGGTGCGGTCAAAGAGAAATCGGGTTAAAGAAAAGAATATAAATTCGTAAATAAATTATTCTCAAACACAAGAATTATATTATATAAAACATGTAATAAGTTCAAAAAAAATAAGAATTATTGATCTATTTATGAAATTTTGAAGATTAATGTAATTTCTAGGATGTTTGGACGATCTCATATCAGGTCGATCGACGAACACAGAAAAATGTCTATATCGTTTCACTTTTAAAAAGGAAAAGTGTCCCTTGAATTAGAAATGATATTCTGAAAGAAAACCAAAAAAAGAAACAAAGATCATTTACATACTTTAATAACTTTCAAAAGGAAGAACTAATATTAACCTTATATAAAACTAAGACAGAAATCGGAAGGAATAATTTAATGTTTTAGAAAATCCTAAATTTTCTGATAAGACTTGGAGGTTTACAATCCTATGCTTAACCCATTAAAATATATGGTCGTACTTCAAGGCAGATGTTAACTGACCATTTCCTGAAAAGATAAATGAAGAGAAAAGTAATTTTTTTCGGTTAAGGCATCCAAAGAAATGTGAAAAATAAAATAAATTATAATTATTGTATTATATCTTTATTAATATTACAGAAAGAAAACAAAGAAAACCAAAACAAGAAACAAAGATCATTTACACAGTTTGAGTATAGTACACTCAATTTAATAGAAAAAATAAAACAATTATAAATAGACATTAATAATCAATGACTTTTATTTAATAGAAGTGATACATAAAAGCGATTTATAATATAAAACCTGTCCATTGATACTTTTCTACTATATGTACGATTGCCATAGTAGCTAAATTACAAAAACGTCAAGACATAATTAAACTACTCTCTTAAAATTGATTTAAGTCATCAAAACATAACACTGATTTCCAGAATTATTTCAAATATTCTATTATTAGGTTGTTCGATATGAAACGGGTCAAAATTAAAGTAAAATGTAAATCGATTTTTTTTAAATAATAACATTTTATTTTTAATCAAAATATCCCCCCATGTTGTCAACACACTGTTGCCATTTCAATGGTAAGACATTTAACCCTTTAGTATAAAACTCTGATTCACGAGAGTCAATGAATTCTTGAAAGGCCGTTTTCACAGCCCCCGAAGAAGGGAAATTTTTCCCCGACAAGAAGTTGTCCAAGCTTTGGAAAAAGTGGTAGTCCGTGGGTGCG
>MQRK01216646.1:21389-33276 GCA_001938485.1 Girardia tigrina
AAATTAAATATTGACAATCCATCTGGTTAGGAGAGGCACAATCCCAAATCAACATACAACATTTAAACATACAAAAACTACACAAAAACATCCACACACCAAATATTCCTCACAGTGTGTATAGACGAAGAGATGAAAATATTTTTCGAAAAAGAAAAATAAAGAATATTTTGACCAATAATCAAATTTCAATTAAAAGTGGAATCAACTTAAATCAGTACAGCCTGGTGCTAATCATTTTGTCCTATACAGACTGTAAAGTGACAACTTTACTTAATCAATAAATTATTTTAATTCAATTTTGTTGAGTTAAAAATAATGATTTTTAATTTAATTTTTGTTAAATTAAAAATAATGATTTTTTTATCGATTGTTTAAATAGATAGATTTAGTTATTAATAAACTTTTCAAATAACTGATCTTGTCTTTTATTTATTTAAATTATTCAATATTTAAATAATGCAAGAAGATTACACAGACCTATACCAAAACTAAACCAAAGAAATGTATTTCAGTTAAAGCATTCTCAGTTTGTGAAGACACTCTAACATCCAATATCACATCGTTTACTTTGTCAAACGACGCGGCAGTTATAAATAACTTTACAAAAAACCGATAATCACTTTATTTAACAAATGTTCGAAAAGATCTAACAGTTCTCAAAGGAATATGAAAAATGTCAATGAAGTAGATTTAATATCCAAATCGGGGAAGTTATCCATTACAGCTGTTTCTTCCATTGCCGGAGATCACCATACTTATTCTTTACGGCAGTTGGATGTTAATTTTTTGATAATAATAAGTTTTCAAGTCAAAGGAAAGTTATTACTTATCATTCTGGTAGTAATAGTGAAATAAAAGAAATCAATAAAGCAATTAATAAATAATAATAATTACTTACTAAGTTATGTGGATATGTTTATATTATGTTTGATGTATTGCCTAATTAAAGTTCGTCATATAATCGTTTTTTTTATTTTTTCGGTTATTTTTTTGCATTAGTTTGAATATTGTTTATCTATTTTTTATAACAATAGTAAAAATAGTGAATTTGTGTAAATCAGTGAAATTACTATTTTTACAATATCATTTGGTTTTCTACTGGGAACCCTGTATCACTATTAGAAGCATCTAGTTTCTTCTAATATTGATCTCTGATCAGTTATTTAAATAAGAACCTTTTATTGAGAAAGAGTCAGTATCTGATTTAGCAATATAAAAATTTCCAATACCATATTAATTATTTTAATTTATATATATATATATATATATATATATATGTATATATATATATTTATACTTGTATGATAATATGTAGCCACTGAAAGTATGGCTTCCCAGACGAAACTGATACGACAAGTATACATAAATTAGTAAATTTAATTATTTACAATCACTTTCAATGTTAAAAAAACAGAAAACCGTCACTTTATTATTCATTTTTATTGAAAAACATATTTCGTCATTTTTTGGCCAGCTTAGAAAATCAAAGAAAAACTTTCAGTCAACAATACCGAATCGTTCCGATAAGGAATGTTGTAAGGTATTTTGCTAAAGCATGTAATCCTTTTAGTGCTTCAAGGAAGAATGTAAACATTTTTGATACTTTTTACTTTTCTTAAATTAACTTCTTAATTAAATCTCGAATTGTTTTAATGTGATTTTTAATTTGAACTTCAAGTTCATATAATTAAACAAAATATTACATTTAATATTAAGTTACATTTTATATTAATAAGTATGTGTTATATTATCAATATAATAAAATTAATTTTTCTAAAATTTTACTTCGATTTTTTTCCGTTTTATTAATTTTTAATTAATTTAAACAACATCCTTTTAATTTAAATTATTTAAGGATTGTTAATAACACTGAAATCTGTAATAGATTGAATTTAATTAACAAAGAAAATTAAACTTTTAAATTGAATTAATTTATATTTTAATCACATCATTCTTTTAAGGATGTGATTTTTTTATATATATTTTTAATACAAACTTTTTATGTAATATTATAAATTTAAAAACCAATAAAAAACTTTATTTCAAAATATAAATTGATTCATAGTGATTGGATTTAAATTTAGAATTATATAAGTAAATAAAATAAAAAGAAGATACCTCTTATTGTAGTTATATATTCAATTCCCCTACTCAGGCTTTATTAAAAGAATGTAAAAAATTCGTAGTCGAATCTGGAAAGTAACAGAAATAAGTTTTAAACACTTGCGAATCAATTTTCGGCCAAAAAATTCTAGATCCTAAAATAAAAAAGGGAGTGGACTCATCTTTGAAATTTAAAAAATATTGTCTATTAATTAGCAAACATTTCCGTTCGATTAGTTTCTAGTTATAATAATTTAACTCTAAGCGCTTGAACTACACCGCCTTCGCAAAAGTATTCGACGCCACGGTATTATTATGAAATATAGTGCAAGTCTGATTGTTTGAATATTATTTTAATATAACAAAAAAACCAATAAAAATTAAAATTAATAACTAGTTACCGTGTGTTTTTTTCATAAATTTTTGAAATTAAATATTTAAAAATATGTTTTGTAAATTTAAATATTTGAAAACTTTAGGTTTACAAAGATTTTAAATTAAAAATTAAAAGGAAACATTATTATTCAAACATTATTATAAAAATGCAAATTTATAAGAATATAAAATCCAAATGAAACGGTTAGTTTTAGATTTTTAAAGAAGATGCTTTAAATAAAAAAATTATTATTGAATTTTCTTACATGAAAATTTTTTTAAAAACAATAATTAATAGTTTTAAAATGATTAAATTAAATTAAATGATTAAAAATTAAATGATCTTTAAATGATTAAATTTTAATAAAAGAAATATTTTAAAATTAATTTTGTGAATTCCAAAAACAAAGAAATAATAAATTATGTATTCATATTTATCTTTATGTGCAAAAGAAAAAAAATATTCCTCGAAAATTTGTTCGGATAATGTTTTTATGTTATACCAATATAATTTTAAAGTTATAAATTTAAATTTTGATATCAAACCTAACACTGCTTCTTCATCCAAATATAGTTTTCCTAAAATGTAGTTCTTGGAGGTACTCTTTGAAGACGAAGGTTCGTGAACTAACTGAAACTCAGTATGTCATCAAAATTGACTGAAATTTAATTGGAATGTCTCAGAAACAGATAGTCGTCTTAACTAGTCACCCCAAACTATTAAAGCAGATGCAAGACGCTCATTCGAAACGAAATAAAATTCTCTGTCCAGTAATGGACTGAAAAAATTGTAACACGAGAGACAATTGGACTTCAAAATTAAAAAACACTAAAAATATTATCTATAAACTTAAATTTTTTATATATAATTTCTTTCAAAAGTTCTTTCAATTTAATTAGTAAAATATTATCATTACACTATAATAAAAAACTTATTTTATAACACTTATTTTATTTTAATCAGTAAAAATATTATTTTTTAATTTATCTCAAATATAATTATGATTTTTAATTTAAAAATATCAAAAAATTACAGTTCGCCAAAAAGAACCCCTACGAAAGACGAACACAAACTTACTCATAAAATTTTGAAACACATTTTAAATACTATTTATTATTTGTAAAATCGAAGGTAGTTTAATTTTTTGTAAGGATAACTTCTTCTTGAGTACTTTTTTACAGATTATTTTTTTTAAAATAGTTTTATCTTAGTTATAAACATTTTGTCTTAAGTGTAGTTTTGAGACCCCAAAATAAGTAAGACATGAGCTAAATTAACTAAAAGAGCAAGCAATGCTTCATAAAGGATTTAGAAAATAATTTAGGATGAATGCTGAAAAATAAAAGTTCTACAAATCGAATTTAGCAATTTTCAAATTATCAAAACTCAAAAAGTAAAAATGATGTTCAATTGATGAATATTTTATTATCCAATTTTTATTTGATAATATTTACATAATACATTTAATTTTCATTTAATTATATCTTGCTAGATTATATAAAAATAAATATCCTAAAAAGAAATTATATCATTACATATTTATTCTGTAACTGTCAAAAGAACCGAAAAAAATATTCAAAACTATATTATAATGAAACGGATCACTGACCATAACGAACTTATCTTCCAGTACAAAGATTTCCGAGATCAAACGCATTTAACCAGAAAAATATCAAACAGAGATAAATCAATTTTTTACGAATACAAATTAAAGGTATTCAATATATGTTACATACATTTCCTTTTTCGTTTTATAAATATCAAGTAAATTAACATTTTTCATGCTAAAATAAAATTTAAAAATTAATTCATATATATATATATATATAAAATAAAAATAACAAACGCCATTTTAAAAGTTTTTTATTTCTCAAAACATGTTTCGCCATTACGGCATCATCAGTTGTGAAGTAAATTTCAAATTACAAGTCATTTATATGGCACATTGACTATTACACAATAATTTTTTTTTTAATTAATATTAAAAGATTTTAATATGATTGGATAATTCACTTTGAACATTTAAGCATGGTTTATAAAGCATTTAAAACCATGCTTAAATGTTCAAAGTGAATTATCCAATCATATTAAAATCTTTTAATATTTAAAAAAAATAAAAAAATTAATTGCATAATAGTCAATGTGCCATATAAATGACTTGTAATTTGAAATTTACTTCACAACTGATGATGCCGTAATGACGAAACATGTTTTGAGAAATAAAAAACTTTTAAAATGGCGTTTGTTATTTTTATTTTTTACAAATAAATTGCCATTAAATCTTAATATATATATATGGTACTACGTTAAAACGTCGAAAAATAAAATGCCGATACGTTAAAAGATCGAAAAAAAAATTCGAATGTAAAACGTCGAAAAGACGTCGAAAAAAAACGTCGAAACGTTAAAACACCAAAAAAGTTTTTATAAAACATTAAATTAAATGATGTATTATTAAATAATGATTAAGTGAAAGAATGGATAAATGAATGAATGAATAAATACATTTTCATAAAAATACATTTCAAAAAATAAAAATAATTAAAATTTTAATTTTATGTATAAAGTTAAATTTGAAGAAAGATCGTGTTTTCAAAACTTCCTTATGTTTACGAAATGTAAAACCATTTGGAGGAAAAAGAAATATGTGATTTTAAACGAAAAATTAGTAGGTTTTTTAAGACTGAGCCAATAAAAGTCCATCTAATTTTTTCGGCGTTTTTTTTCGAAGTTTTAACGTGCCACAATATATTTATATTGTAAACCGGCTAATCACCAATCACCACTTTCTTATATAATTTATTTATATTAACTTGTATGTATTTATTTATATATATTTATATAAATTTATTTATATATAATATAAATTATTTATTATATGTATGATTTATTATTATATTTAAAAGTATCAATTAAAAAAATCAATAAAGATAAAATATTAAAAATAAAAACGTATTTATCCTGTAAAGAAAAAGAAATTATTTCGAAGATTTCCACTCTGTTTTTGTAATCTAAGGTATTTCAAGCTTCAAATTACCACCACATTAAATTGAGTCCACGAACAAGACACAATTTCATCTATCATCTTTCTTACTCAAAAATTATAAAATGAATTAAAATTTTGTCACAAAGATTTTGTTTCGTCTTTTATTAAATTTCAATTTTATGGTACATTTAAATTTACCTGTTTCTCAATTAAATTTTTCAATTCTATACAATAGCATTTTTCATTTCGTTTTCATAAGAAATTTAAAAATTACTTTGGATTTAATAATATTTGAAAATAGAATTTAAAATCGCAATTTCGTTTTATTTAACATTTTTTAAATTACCCCTTTTTTTACATAAAAAATAAAATTATATTTCAATTAATAATTACGTTTTCCAAAATAAAATTAAAACCGCAGTTTCATTTAAATC
This sequence comes from Girardia tigrina, assembly GCA_001938485.1. NCBI lineage: Eukaryota > Metazoa > Platyhelminthes > Tricladida > Dugesiidae > Girardia > Girardia tigrina. Next base: position 27,292 of record MQRK01216646.1, read on the forward strand.
GATTTAATTGTTTTAATTTATATTTTGATTCCAATTAAAATTTTCAAAAATAAAATTATAATGACATTTTTAATTTACTTCGATTTCATCGTGTAGAATAAAATAAAATTACAAAAATATTTTAGTTTACTTTCATTTCGCAAAAAAATATTAAACTTTATATTACTTTTGACTTTATTTCAATTAAATATTTTCATCAAATTTGAAATTAACTTTTTTACTTTATAATAAATCTTTTAATAAATCTACCGTAAAATTTATTTTATTTCTTACATGAATTAATTTTTTACATTAAATTTCTGAAAATCTTATTTTAACATATCTATAACAATATTTTTCGGAATGTAACTGTTTAATTATTAATTTGATAAAATTGTAACTTCAAAAATTTTATGAACTCAACAACGCTCCAAACACGGATAAAATTAATTCAATCTCTAAAGTTAACAAATTTCTATTAACAAATTCTAAGATAAAAACTTCCAATTATCCGTCCATTCAATTTTTCAAATATTAACTGATTTATGTCACTAGTAAGAATTGTTTATGTTGTTTGATATCTCCCACCATACTCCCGTTTCCTTTTATTAACGAAACATTGATCATTTTGTTTAACTTCATTTATCCTCCTTCCGTTTTATTGTTTAAAAATAAAATTTATAAAATCAGACTATATTTATTTATTAGTTGTAACATAACACACACACACACACACACACATATATATATATATATATATATATATATATTAGTTCATCCCAGAAAGAATGAGACTTTTGAAATGTCAATATCCTTTTTAACGAGCAAGGTAAAAAAACAACCCTGTGTAATACATTCATTCATAATCACCATTCTTCTTTATAACATTAGAGGGGCATTGTATCAGTTTTTCCATCTCAGATGACCATCGATCAGCAGAAATATTTTTCAGTTCTGATGTAATGAATTGATGTAACTCATCTGCAGATTGAAAATTGGTTTTGTGTCGCTGATCTTCCAAGTAAGAGTGAATAAAGCGATCCAAGATGTTATAATCAGGGAAATATGGTAATTGACAGAGCAAGATAGCATTCTTGTTTGCGAGAAACATGGACGTCACTTTGGAAACATGATGTCTCGCTTTGTCTTGCACGAAAATCATGTTTCTCCAGTTGAGTGGAAACACATGTCGACTAAACTTCTTCTCCATATTAACAAGAAAAGTGACATAACGCTCGCTATTCAGGCTTTCTCTCTCCTGCAGCAGTTCGCAATGATATTTTCCAGGGAAAGACACTGTGATTGTAAGGATGTGTGAATTATTATTATTATGGTTGTTAATTATTATTGAGATTATGATTATAAACTTATTATTATCATTATTAGATGTATGTGGAAAGTATGCGTGATTATAAGTATGAAATTGAGTAACAGGATTGAGAGTTTGATGATATAATGTATGCATGTAATAGTATGCGGTGTCAATCATGTGGTGCTAACCCAGCAGATCTCCTTAATCCAGTTATGCAACCAGATCGAGGTGTACTTGTATATAAGATATGCCAATTGAATGATTAGTTTATTATAGTGTTGATAATATATCTTAGAAAAGCATCTTGTCTCTTAACATGGCGACCACGACCGAAGTACAAAATTTTATCAGACCACCAGAGACATTTCAGAGAAACGGAGACCTGGATAATTTTATTCTGGAATTAAAAAGATTCTTCGAGCTCAAGCGACAGCCTCCAGAATTTCAGGAAACTCTGACAAAAGCATTCTTGTCAGTCGAATTAGTAACACAATATGAAGGAACCAAAATCACAACTGAAGGATTTGAAGACCGACTCCGAAAAGCGTTTGAACCAAAACAAAATTAGCAGTAGATCTGGAAGCTGCGTTACGTTTTCGTATATCGGATGAGAATTGCTCACAATTCTTTGAAAAAATCGAAAAGTTAGTTGATAATATTCTCTGACACAAGTTAACGAAGCCGGCATAAATGTTATTCCTGACACAACATGCAATTGAAGACAGAGAAACAAAGAAAGAGCTCAAGATGCAAGATGTCAAATCATTGGACAAGGCCAAGGAAGTGATTTGCAGAATGGAAGAAATAAAGAAAGAACTAGAAAGCGAACAATTACTCGCTGCAGTTCACGTAAAAAAACATATGCCGATTGTGCAAGAAAACCGAGACAAGAGACTGATTTCAGGCAGCAGACGATGCAGAACGCGAGTAACGTAAATCATTTGCCTCATTTTAGAAGATTTCTAAATTATGAACGAAATGCTTCTCCAGTTCAAGTTTGCAGATGCTGGGCATGCAGAGAAGAAGGCCACATTCGCGCAGAATGCCCGAGCATAAGATACAACAAGTGTAACAAAAGTGGACATTTCAAATATCAATGCTGGTCAAATAGAAAATCTTTTGACGATCGACAGGGATACTTCAAACAGAGATATGGCAATATAAACCTTAGTCAAGACAATGGTTGGAGATTCAAAGACCACCCAACGATGGATCATGATGAAGACAAAATGTACTAATGGAAGAAGAAGCCCAGAGCAATGATCGAGATTTAAAAGGAGAGACTCCGGCTTACAGGGAGGTGCTAGGAGCTATCAATCTGGGTTAAGTAAGTATGTGATTGACACCGAATGTTATGATGCGAATGTGTATGAAGATAATGAATTTGTGATTTTGAATGACGCTGAATGTGCTGAATATGAGTGTGATGATAATAATAATGATTTTATTAACGAAAATGTTACGAAAAATAACGCAATTCGAAACGATTCTGAATGTACTGATAATATTTTTATTAATAATGATTTTATTTATGATACTTTGAGTGTATGTTGTATTAAAGAAAGACGTGATGAAATATATTATCTTTAACAAATAGTAATTATCCTTCTTATAATTCTTTCAATTCTAATAATGCTAATGGTAATAATTCACTTTTGGAGTTGAATCTAAGGAGACCTCACGCTTTAACAAAAATAGCATATGAGGTAATGAATGGTAGGCCTAGTATAAAAATTTGGTTAGAGGATGTGATTAAAGAACATTGCTTACTAGATAGAGGAGCAAAGATAAACGTAATTAGTCTGAATATTATTGAGAAATTGAAAATGAGTGACATAATAGAAAAGTGCGATATACAAGTCATATGTGCAAATGACAGTCGATTAGTTATTCTGAGAGTGATATTTTTAAAAATTACAATAAATAAAATAGAATAAATAATATGTTTTTATGTTGCGGCACATATAGAACCATTAATTATTGCGGGAATAGAAATGATGATGATGTTTAATATAAATTTAACAATAGATTCAGAAAAGAATAAGAAACAAGTGCTGAGCATTGAAGATAAATATAAAACTCATAATAATTTGCAGTTAGAAAAGATAATGCTTAAGTTTAACTCAATCTTCATGAAAGACAAGTGGGATGGGGGACATACAACACTAATAAAGCACAAAATTTCGACAAATGGGGGACCCATAGCTATAAATCCTAGGCGCCAACCAGTGCACATAGAAGAAAAATTAAGAGAAATGTTGACAAATATGGAGAAATCAGGCATAATAAGAAGATGTGATTCAGTATGGAACAGCCCTTTAGTTTGTGTGCTCAAGAAGAATAAAACGGATTTGCAAATTTGCCTAGATTTTCGAACGTTAAATTTGATTACGGAACGACCACTTTTTCCTATGCCCAATATTGATGAAATGATTGAGATTTTGAGAGGAGCGCAAGTGTTTAGCACTATCGACTTGAGTAATGCGTATTACCAAATCGAGTTAGAAGAAGAATCGCATTTAAAAACAGCATTTTCGACTAAGAGTGGACAGTATTGTTTTAATAGAATGCCGCTTGGCATTGCAGCGGCCCCAGCGACTTTTCAAAAACTTATGACAGAAGTTTTAGAGGAATTAAATTGGAAAGAAGCGGTTGTATATCTAGACGATATACTAATTTTTTCTCGTGATGAACAAGAACATTTAAAGAAACTCAAAAGAATATTCAATAAAATAAAAGATGCAGGACTAAAAATTAATCTGGACAAATGTAATTTTTTAAAAGAAGAAATAAAGTTTTTAGGACATATAGTAACTAAAAACGGAATTAAAACAGATGACGAAAAAATTAAGACAATGCAAGAATTCAAGACTTCAAAATGTGTAAAGAGATTTAGAAGTTTTTTGGGTTTGACCAACTACTATTGAAGATTTGTTAAAGATTACGCGAAACAGTCAAGAGTTTTAGATACGAAAGATTAGTTTGAAATATACCTTAGTGTGTCTTTAGAAAGATACCCAAAGACGAAGCAATCGATCATAAAACAATTCACAGCGGAACCTTTTGAAGAAATATTCATAGATTTTTGCGGACCTTTAAAAAAATCATTTTCAGGCAAGCAATACATCTTAGCAATTATAGACCAGTTTAGTAAATGCGTATCGCTCACAGCCATTGCTCCTCAAGACGAAAAAACCACGGCTAAAATATTAAAATATTAAATATGGAGCTCCGAGAATAATACACTCAGACAGAGGACGAGTTTTCGAATCTAGCGTTATAAAGGCACTGGCAAATACGCATCATATATCCATTGTACAGTCAAGTCCGTACCATCACCAAACAAACGGACTAATAGAACAATAAGAGATGCTATAGCTTTGAGCATGACAGACCGGAAAGGAGATTGGATAGATACATTACCAGATGTGGAGTTTATGATTAATGCAACAGTTCAACAGTCAACAAAAGTATCACCAGCAGAAATAGTTTTTGGAAAAACTATTAACCGTCATTGGATAGAGAAAGATAAGCCACAGGAAGAGCGAGAAACAAACCGAAATATTAGAAGACAAGAGTTAACGTCTAAAATAAAAATACAACAAACCTTGGGCACTCAAGAAAATATAACGAATAGACGGTATAACATAGGAGAATGGGTGTTAATAAAGAAAGAAAATTGTAATAAAATGGAAGTGAGATATGAAGGTCCATATGAAATTATAGAAATATTACATCCTAGAAGTTATCCATTAAAAAGCAAAGATGGAAAAAGTATAATAAGGAATATAGAACGGATACGGGATTTTAAAAGGGGGGATGTATGGATGTGTGAAGTAGTAATAAATTTTCGAATTTAAGAAATATTTAATAACAATTTTACATTTTTCAATAGTTTAACATCAATTTTGCGAACTACTTATAATTTGAAACTTTTTTTTATTTTAATTACCGTAAAAGAAACAAATATTAACTTATTTTGAAATATATAAAAAATAATAGAAAAAAATAAAAATATAAATAAGTCATATATAAATAAATGTAGTTTCAAGTGGTTTAATTAACATTAATATTAATAACTGGTTTTCAGAAAGTTTAACATATTTGAGAATTTTTATTATCAGGTAAAATTTTTCAATTATTTTTGGAGATTAAATATATTTTTGTCTGTTCTACAGTTTTAATGCCTTTTGGTAAGGTAGTTAAATATTAGTATGAAATAATTAACAACAGCGGATGATCCGGATGTATTTAATGGAGACTCACAAATCTCAATAACTGTGTCTATTAGGTTCATATTATTAGATTTTAAATTGTTCTAAACTTACAAAAACGAACAGACTTAAATTTTAACACAATATTGCACTATACTACAGATCCAGGATGAGTAACCATTAATATATCATAAGCAATGTTTCGTCTGTTGGTCAAATTACAACTTTGTCAACTCCTTTTTTACAATATTTCTTCTTCAAAAGCAAAATGTAACCCATTATCCAGTGCTTAAATAATATTCATTTTAATGAAATGTTCGAGATTCTCACCACCTCAAATATATTGTAAAATTTATGTTAAATAACGAAATGATAAATTAAATTCAGATTTAAAGAAATTTAAAATATTTTAAGCTCAAAATTCAAATTTTAGTGAATTGAATTAGATTAAATGAAAATCAATAAAAATTAATACTTATC
>MQRK01216646.1:54185-77692 GCA_001938485.1 Girardia tigrina
TTAATTGTCTAATTTGGTAAGTGTGTCTTGTTTTTCATTGGATAATTGATTAATTCTTTGTATTTTAGATTATAGAATTATTATTAACTGTCTACATTGATATTGTTAAATGTCAGCGACAGTACCAACAATCCTGAAACAACCTTATGTTGATCATTCTAAACAATAAATTTTCCAGATTATTTTGTGTTATTTAATTTATTTAGTTAATGGAAGATAGAGATCCACTCGCTCTCATTTTTTATTACAGTTTTTTGAATTTTTTTCTATCAGAAAAGAAAATTTATAAAAAACTAATAATATTGTCATTATTACAAACCGATTTGAGATAAAAGTCAATTACAAGTATAATATCCAAACAGAGACAATTATCTATTCAAAAGCAACTTGAATAACAAACTAACGAGCGATCGTTCTATCATTAGATTCTTATATTTCTTGATCTCCTGACCGACTCTTCTCACTCTTCCGGTTTTGTGATATATCTTTGCATCCTTTTGTTCTTTTTATAAACTACTTCCATTTAATTGTTGTTACCAATATTACTAATATCATAAAAACCACAAATTGCTTATTAATTTCTCTCATTTCAATTAAAAAATAAACATTTATCAAGACGAGAAATATTATAATTTTTTTAATAATTATATTTTAAAGTAAGAAAAAAGTAAATATCAAAGTTAAAAAAACAATGAATAAAAGTGACATTATTTATTATTTTAAATGTTAATTTTAAATAATTTCTAGAAATATATACTAATATCTCTATTTATTTTTCGATTACTTAAATAAAAAATTTTTTCTAGGAACTGTCGACGTCTTTTTTATAGATCTGTCATAAAATATGAATCAATTAAGGTAGTTTAATGAAATTATCTTTTGATTCTCATCAATCAAATGGAGTTTTTTTCGTTGATGATAAATTTCCTCAGATTCTTCTTCTAATAGGAGCCGCCGACAAATATAAAATGTGTTATTTTAAGTTTATATTTAAAAGTTATTAATATAATTACATAAAGTCAAACAAGTGACTATAAAAAGAGTAAAAAAAATATTAAAGGCTTTAATTTCAAAAAAGTACATTTTAATATATCCTTTGAATAATCCTTTATAAAATATCTTTCCAAAAACGAAAAAGGGAAAATTGCATTGAAAATAAATTAGTAGAAAGTTTACTCACAAAGTGTTTGTTTGTCGACGTCTCAATTTGGGTATCAGCAAAGAAGAACGAGACAAATATTCTTTGGAGAATATGAAAGACGCGCGATAAATGACGTTGAGTTTAAGCTAGATTGTTTAGATCAAAGAAGGCTGAAAAAGGAAAAAAGAAGATCGTAACAAATAAGTAATTTCATAAAATTTTGATTTTTCTATATATATTATTTTTATTAAGATAATTTTTGAGGAATTTTTTTCTAATTTGATATTTTGTATGTTGTTTGTTGTTGCGTCTACCCGAATGATCGATTTCTATATTAAATATTTGACTTTTTCAAACACGATTTAAAATTCTGATCAAGTAATCCCCTAACGCTAACCCATTTTAATTAATCCAAGGTTTTTCTAAAAGGATCACTTAAAAAAGTGTCTATACACATGTATTCATCTAGATAACTTTCTAAATGACCCTTTCTTTATCCTTTCATAAATTTTTCTCCTGCTTTCATCTTGACCCAATATGACTCAATATTTTGAGTTGTAACACCTCTTTTAGGCTTCATAAAGCTTTCAGAATGATTTACTGTCTCATCTTGAAAATACATCTTGACATCGCCATGTGCGATGTTTTGTGCTGTTATTTTGTCGCCATCAACTTCAACTGGTCGACCGGAGCGTGGTGCATCTTTCAGATGAAATTTTTCAGAACGAAATTTAGAAAACCAGTGTTGACACTGTCGAAGTTTTAATGAGTCACTACCATATACAAAACATATCTTCTTATGAGCTTGCACAGCGGTTTCCCTTTGCAAAAATAATGCAACAAACATGACGAATATACTCATTTTGATTTTCCAATTTGAATTGACGGTAAAGTAATAAATTAATACAAAATCAATTAATATTTTGTATAAACATAGTCTGAAAATTAAGGTTTTAGAATATATAATTGAATTTAAATTTTATCACATCGTTTTATATTTTCAAGCTTTTTATTAGGACGTACTCAAAAACGCAATGACTTTTTGGCCAACCCAATATTTGTAGGAGTAAAAGAAGACCTAAAAGAGTATCGTTAAGAAGCCGAAAAATCGCAGAGATTAGAGAACACACAGGACTAGAAAATGAAAAAATCTTCAGATGGAATTTTAAAATTGGTGAAATCTTAAAAGTAAGGATCGAGAACAGACAGAAACAAGAGACGAGATATCATGGTCGATAGACTGTAATGGGAAAAATAATGAAATCGAAAAATAAACCAGCAAGCCGTAGATAACTCTAGAAAAAAGGAATGCATTTTAAGTTCTAAAATTAAGCAACTCCAAATACCTGTTTTTATTATTTGCAACTTCACGCTAAAAAATTAAATAGTATAAAAATAGAATAATTTATATATTTTTGAAAATATTTATAAATTAATTAAATTTTAAACTATAAAAACACAAAGTATAAATTGGTTCAAAAAATATTCCCACCACAATATGAAGATGGTAGCACATATCAAAAAGCCCTTATGTAAGTGTTTTGAGCACACTTTGAAAATTATTTGCAACATTTTAGACTATTTTAGACGCACCGATTTTGTTTGATAGTTCATTGAGTGTAATGTAGCAATTTGTTTTCTAAAAAAGGAAAACGTTTAGTATCACGTTGTTATTAAATATTTATTTTTAAACGCCTTTTTTACCACCGCTAATTAAAAATGAATTAGACGCTCTTCGCTAGGGACTTTACTACATCATATACAATTGTCAAATGTTTAGTAGGTGAATTCAAAAGTTAAGGATCAAGTTTATATGACTATGAAGACATCAGCCGCTCACAAACTGCGACCTCTGCAGATATTAATGTCCGGTATAAATGGTTTAGGAAAACCTTCGTATTAATGTTAGAAAGCTAAAGATATCCAAAAAAACGTGTTTGATAGATATTAAAATAAAATGTATACATGAAAAAGTTGATTGCGTGATATGCGTCATGTTTGTTCACTTCAATCCAAATACATATTTGACTGAACATTTGCACTGCGTTGTAAGCGTAGATTAGGCACAATAAATTTGACTTAATTAATATAGATAGGTCTGCGTAGATTAAATTGGTCCCAAAAAAATGAAAAATAAATGTTACTTCAGTGAGAAAGTTAATGGCAACTGTGTAGATTGGATATTAGTAGAGTTCTTTTCATTCATTATGTAAAAAATGGAAAAAAACACAGGAGCATATTATGATCATCAATCTATAAGTTAAAGAAAGAAGTGGAACAAAAGTGGCAACATTTGCATATCAAGATAATTTTTCACATCTCTTTTTTCCAAAACAATTTAAAATGCAATTAATATAAACAAACATTTAAGTTATACTAGGTTTCCACATCAAGTCATAAAAGTGTAAATACAACAACAACAATAATAAAAAATAAAAATAATAAAAATTGATCTCGTCATTCACAACTTTACGATCTTTTATTCATTTGCTAATCACAGTAAATACAATCAGAAATGTTACTGACGGATTGGAAACGTGAGTATGCTTTCTTATGGTCATTCAGAGTTCCTCCACAAGATAACATAAAGTCTCATTTTGATTTGACATTAAATGTGAAGTATACATTTTAATCATTGAAAATGTTTGAGTCCAGAGTAATTTCCCGACGGTATTGCTGAGTAGCAACAAGAGCAATGATGTTGGAGTCTCCAACCGCCATATTTTCCTCATGACATTGAAGAGTCAATGCTGACATTGTCTATAACCACATTGCTTACATTGATCTCGTCATTCAGAACTTTACGGTCGTAGGATATTTCAACCCATATTGCAATATAATTCGAAAGATAAAAAGACAAAAGGAGATTGGTTTAAGTTTCTTTTTTTTCATTTAATTTATGATTAATTTCTCAATTTAATAATAACAAAAAATTATTATTATGTAAACTTGTCATATGACTAAAACTTATCTAGTCAGTTTACAACTTGCTGGCTTACTGTAGATTTGATGCGTATTACATTTTATTTTTGAGAAATAAACGATTTTTTATCATAGTAAATTAATGTATTTTCAATTTATAACATTTATGTCCTCAATTAATATTTAATTACAATTAAATTATTTGCGGGGGGTTTGAAAAGATCGAGCGTTGAAAATATACAGTATTGAAATGACCGCAGGTAGAAAAAGGTTATGGGATGAAGTACCATACAACCGACAGAAAATTGTGAAGGAAATTACCAATTATATAAATTGAAATTATAAATGTTTTAATTTTACGGCAACTGTCATTTGACACTTCTGGCTCTGTTGAACGGAAATAGATGGAATGGTTTGCCATAGTGTTCTATGGTAGTTGTAGTAGGGCAAAGCGAGACGTGTTTTTTTCTGAGATATGTTTGAAATTTACTTGAATTTAATTTTTCTTTAAAATTGACCTGAAATTTTTAATTTTTTGAAATGTATTTGAAATGACTGTAAACTAATGTTAATAATATTTAAATTAATATATTTATAATTAAAGTATTATTAATTAAAATTCAAATTAGAAAATAAAAAATATCATCTTCCAAGAATAATTAAAAAAAATAAATAATAGTAAAAAAAATAACATCAGTGTCAAACGTCGCGCATAGAAATGTCACAAAGCGGTAAAAAGGATTTATATGATAAACTTGATTGAAAATAAAATTTTTTTGATTGCTGTATATTAATTGGAGAAATAGTATATAATAATTTATGATGAGTTGAAATATGGGTTGAAAATGTATAAGTGTTGACTACCCAACTTTATTGTTAAGCTCCATGTCGTGAATATGAAATCCAGATTGTGGTAGTCTTATAGATAATGATGATCAAATTTTAATTGTTATTATTACGTTTTCTAACATTATCAGAAGGATTTAATTTTGTTTTTAGTTAATGGTACTTAAATTTAATTAATTTTAATTATTGTGATTTTTTATTAAACCTTCGTAATTAATTTTATTTTGTTTTTTATTTTTCCAAGTAAAGTGGTGTTTTTTTACTCTATTAATCCGTTCCTAACTAGTTTAACTGTGTTAAGTAAGTTCCACTATATATATATATATATATATATGTGTGTGTGTGTGTGTGTACTGCAATGCAAATATTAACAACACTAGAAAAGATCCGTCATATATGACGGGTGAGCTAAGCTTTCGTCTTTGAAAGTTTGTGTTTTAATTTTTAAATCGTAATTATTATAATTTATTATTTATTGTTTTTAATTTGGTGTTGATTTATAAGTCGGTCTACCAGCACGGTTTTCGGTACATTTTGTTGGCTTCTCAGTGTTTTTCGTTGACAGAACCAACTTGATGTGGGCTATCTATTTTACGTTTTATCAGTATATTTATTTCATTATAGTAAAATTTGAGCGTGACCAACACGCTGTGATTCAGATCATAACGAAATTTCGCAAATTTTTTTTACACTGAATTGATTTTAAACAATATAATTAGTAAATAAGTGATAGAAATCGTCATTTATCTATTGAATTCATATTTTATTAGTAATTTCATATAAATTCTCTCGAAATTCCTTCTAGGAAACATCAAAATCGGTATTATTCGAAATCGGTGTTGATTTAATTGTCGGTCGACTTACCAGCATTTTTCGGCAAAGGTGTTACACCGACAGAGCTGCATCGATGCATGAGATCCAGATTCGCTCCGGTGCCTCCGCGATTTTGCATTTTGATCATAGCGTTACCGACAAACCAACAAACAAACTAACGAACATTTTAGACAAATATATATTATATTATAAAAACCATTCATTAAACATTTAAAGCAAAGATATGGGTTAAATATCTATGTCAACAGGAATAAAATTCATTTTATAAAGCAAAACAGGTTACAATTTTCATGGAAACAAAAGTTATATATAAATTTTAAACTGAATTAAGAGATAATATTTATACTTTAAAACAAAAACGTTTTAATATCAGTAGGATATAAAAAATAATGAAAGTAAATATGCTTTCAGTTTTCTGATGGTGCGAATATCAACCGTCCCAATTTGAGCAGCAAAATCCCATTATTATTTTTTGTTTTTTTGGTGTGTTATATTCTTAAATATTATATTTATTTTTAGTTTCAACAGAAAAAGTCAAAAAATAAAATACAAAGATCTGACTACAAACATAAGATTTACTTTCTAAAACTCTTTCTTTACTTTGAAAATAAATTACATTCTTATTTTTTTATTTATCGGTAATTTAATATAATGAAAAAAGTCTTCAATTTTTAATTCTTCTATTATTTTCAGATTTTTTGATTCATTTTTTTCCAACTCCGGCAATCCTTCGCCTGATGAGAACTTTTGAGACAGTTGAAACATAGTCCTTTCTTTTTAACTAGCTCGATCCTTCCCTCAACTGTCAACTCTTTGAATTGTTTACATTCTGTCAACATGTGATCTGTTTTTTTCGCATAATATGCATATTTTTATCCCACTCTTGTTTTGATTTTGCTCGTCCTGTCTCACCTAAAGTTTTCCTTCGTTGATTGTTCTTTCTGTATTCCGTTCCTGATTGAGTTGTATCAACTCGTGCCACATATGTGCGTTTCTCATCTTCTTTGCCATGTTTCCGAATTCCTGTCAAGGTTTCTTGCACTCCCCTTCTCAATATCGCTTCCTTCTGAACCCACTTTAACAACTCCTCGACACTGGCGGACACTGACTGATCTTGTACATGTCTTTGATGTTGCAATAATGTTTCTGGTGAGAGTTTTTTTATTAAGGTCCGGAGCATAAATCCATCCTGTAGTTCCGACTCCTTCCTCATATCTTTGAATCTAACTATCACGTTCTCCACTAACTCTGCAAACCTTTCGAGATCTCCGACCTCCCCCGATCTAATTGGTCGGAATCTCTCCACGTCATCTAAAACCGATAAATATAAACGTCTATTCACACCATATATCGTTTCTAGACGTTGTAGAGCCAATTAGAAAACCGCTTCTCCATAACCAAGGTTTTCGATCAATCGAAGAGCTGGTTCATTTAAATAGTTTCGGAGCTGTAGTAGTTTCTCCTCATTAGATGCATTTGTAATTTCAATACAATATCTGAATGCAATTCTCCAGTTTTCGTATTCTTTGGTATTACCAATGAACATTGGGATCGTCAGTTTTCGAAATCCGGACAAGGTTCGTTGTTTAGCAACCTTAATTTCATATTTATTCGATCTGCACTGCTCTGCTGCACTATTTTCTCCTTTAATGAGCATTAATTGCTCCATTTCCTCATATTTTTCTCTATTCCCTTGAGGTCTTCTTCGATCTCGTCCACTCTGTCTTCTTTCCCCAATCGAATTCCAATATCTTTTAAATTTTTAAAATATCGAACGGATTACTGTGTACCACCGTCAGAAGTAATTTACATTTTCATGCATAGTTGTCTGTAGCCTGTTATTTCAGCTCCGTAGCGATGTTTCAATGAGCATAACATTTCGGGATCAGGACGTACCCCCACAACATGTACAAAAACTTATTTAGGAACAATATTCTATGGAAAATACTTTAAAAAAAACTTGAGTGATCGGATAACTATCAATTTAAATATTTCTTTGTAATGTTGTGTACTAGGGTGATTAAAAAGTTTTTTTCGTTTTTCCACTCATATTTTCAAAATAACAAAGCATGTAAACAGAACATATTTATTCTTCGAAACATGCCTTTATTTTTGATGATCTCTAACCATCTATCAGCCAGTTGCTCGATTTTCGGGTATAACACTCTGTCGTTTTGGAAGCAAAGAAATTGAGGCATCCTTGTTCAACCTCCTCTACTGAATCGAACTGCCATCCTTTGAGAAAATGCGTCATTACCAAAAAGAGATGTTAATCGCTGAAGAAAAGTTGCAGCTGTAGGCAGGGTATGGCTGAATTTTGATCCCCTACAGCTCTTGCAATTTACCTCGAGTGAAATGTGCAGTGTGTGCTGCAGATTTGTCTTGTTGTAGAAGACCTCGGTTGCAATTGACCAATGCCGGAAAACTCACAGCATAGACTCTGTCCATCTGCTTAGTGTAGAGGTTGGTATTAACAGCACGCCTCTCTGAAACAAGCTCGTAGTGGATCACCCCCTCAACATTCCTCCATACACAGAGCATAACTTTATAAACGAAGCTTCCTTATTTAACTACGGGTTGCGTTGGAATACTAGTGTAAAACAAATGACTCCCCTTGTTCGGATTAGGGAAAAATATCTACTTTTTATCTCTTGTCACGATCCTTCTGAAAAAAATGTCATATGAATGAGCAAGCAACTCTTTGCAGAGATCAAGTCGTTGTTGCGCTTGAGCGGCTGTGAGTTCGTAAAGAATTTGTCGACACCGTCTATTGACAAGGTCAAACTTATGAAGATAACGTTGAATAGTGGGTTGTAAAAGACCATTATCTGCTGATAATCTCCGCGTGTTGGTGTATGGCTGCTGCTCCCTAGCTTGACATAGAGTATCCCCATCAACAAAAGATGATCGACCATAGCGTGTTGATCTTCCAAATTGACGTCCCCACTTGAGAAATGCTTAAATCACAATTATGACACACAAAGACTGACCATACTTTTGCCTTCTACTTCCTTCACACATTTCCTGGGCTGCAGCAGCTGCGTTGAAGTTTTTTTCCAGTAATGTCGCAAAAGAACTCGAATTCGTATTTTTCACTCTCCATAATCTGATTAGAATAAACAAACAAACGTTTAATGAATAAACTAACACTATACAAGGAGATTTTTCATGTAATACCATAATAAATAATATAAAAATCAATAATGTCAAAATAGAATATTCATATAAAATAACTGTCACATGTAAGGCATAAAAAAACGAAAAACCTTTTGATTCACCCTAGTATTGTGTATATTGTAGTTTATTAATGTGGTTTATGTTTTTATAATTTTTTAATTTGGTGAGAACGAAACTGAATAAATTAAAAAATTGATATTTTCAAAAAATTCTACCTAAAGGAAGTCTTTATTTTGTCCCTGTGAAAAATATCATGTAGGGGCCTCTGCTCCTAAATAAGCTTCCCCCGACAGGACGGATAACTAAGTATTTTAGAGAATTTAGAACCAGCATTAGCGTACACTGTACACTGTATAAGGTAGTAAGCCATAGACTCTGTATCGAGTATAAACCACAAATAGACAATACAGAGCCTACTGACTTTCTCGCACGCTTAAGATGTAAGAATACGAACTTTCAATGCACGAACACGCTTCTGTTTCCTAGTCCGAAAGAACCAGTCATGATCCCCATTACCGTGATTTCGTAGAGCTTTGGCTGTGTAAACACATTTTAAAAAATATTTTCTTAGATTTTAGCATCCAATTATAATTTTCAAATCTCTTAGTAAAATAATTTTTATTCAATTTTTTTCTAAATATTATTTATCCTGTGGGTGCCCATTCTCTGAATCTAGGTCTGTCTTTACTTTACTAATCATCATAAAACAGTTCGGTTGAAGATTTAAAATTGATCTAAGGAATTGTATTTCAAAATATGAAATGATTATATTTGCGAATAAGACGAAATTTATTAAACACAAAATTTACTGATAGAAAATTGGTTACTTTTATTATAATGTATTATAAAAAATTATAAAACTTTTATGATAAATATTAAATTATTATTAAAAACTTTTATTAATAAATCTTATCTCGTATTTCATTTTGCAAGTATATGGAATATATAAATATATATATCAAAGTAAATCAATAAAATATTAATAATTATTCAAAAAATGGTACAATTTTTATATTTGATATTTAAAATTTATTTATAATATTTATAATTTATTTATTGTATAATAAGTTGTGATACGTTTTTAAAATGAACACAAAATGTATATATTTCATAATGTTTCTGATCCAGAAATCTCGAATAAATTATTGGATACTAGAATGATCCATTCAATGGGATATATCATAAAAATGATTATATAAAAATATTTAAATAAAATTTTAAAATCCTAAAAGTTTGTAAATTAATTTTGTATATCTTTCCTATTTTAACTGATTGTTGATAATTTGTAATTCTAAAAAGCGGTTAAACGACTGGAAAAGATTTGGCATACGGATAAAGAATTGAAGAGAGGATGGGGGTAAAGAAGAAGAAAATAACTTAAGCCCGGAAAATGAAAGAGAATGGACATAATTTAATTTCAGATGGCTAATTCTAAGAGCGAGATTAAAAAACTAATCTGTCATTTATGATTGAAACGAAAATATTTTTTGATATAATTCTAAAATTTTATATTTTAACTATAAATTTTGAAATAATTTTAATTTATCTAGCCGTAACTGTGTGGTTACTTGACCCCGCTATAAACCTTAGAGAAACCTTGGGAATAATATAAAAATAACTTCTTCATAACTTTTTAAAGTATTTTCTATCCGTAGTAATCCTTATGGTTTCAATTATACCACATGTTAATTAATAATCTTTTAATTAATTTCTCGGAAAATTCAACATATTATTTAAAGACGAAAAATATTTTTTTAACTAAAATAATTTTATTTTTGAAATTTTGAAAATGGTTTGAAAAATATTTATTTATTTTATCTGAATTCTTCTCAAGAACAATAATTAATGATTCTGATTGACGGTCTTTAAAATTTAATTAGTTAGAAGAATTTTGCGCAATTTTTTACTTCAGTTTCTGTCAATTAGACTGAATAAAATGATAAAAAAAAGAAAATAACCGATTTTAATTTTCTATTTTTGAAACACACACACACACACACATATATATATATATATATATATATGTATATTATAGGGATTTTTTTAATTTATCGAATTACTTTCAAGTAAATGTAAGTAATGCAAACAAATTGTGCTTTCAAATGACTTTCTAGCTTTGTTTACTGATTCAAAATCTTTTCAAGATCGTGTTATGGCTAAGATGGTATAAAAATATGGGACGGAGCAAAATCGGGGTTGTATGGTGGATGTGAGAGCAAATAGACCCGCAACGCTTCATTGTGGCCATGGAAACGCAGCTGGTGTGGATGGGAGCATTATTGTATAAAAATAAAGATCAAACAGTTTGTAACTTGCGTCGTTCGTTTCATGCTTGCTGCAAGATGTTGGAGTAGTAAGAACTATTGACCTTCACGCCGGATTCAGTAAGGTCAGTCAGAATAATACCATTGGTGTCGAGCTTAAGAGAAATTTCTTGGGATAAGAATTGGTTGTTGAGTTTTGTCGGATTTTTTGTTGTTGATATTGAGGATCGGCCGATGGCAGCGAGTGAGGATGAGGTTTGATGAATCGAGATCGGAAATTGCTGTTGTTAGATTGTTTATAACACAAGAAATTTATATCACGAGAAATGTATTAAAATCCGATCTTGATAGTTTTATAATTCGATGGTAAACATCCTTTGGAAACTGAGATAAAGGGGAAAATTGATAAACCGAGGATGGACGCAGAAAAATCCGAATAAAATATTTTTTAGTAGCTTTAACTAATCAGTATTTATTAATTAATAGTTAATATGTATAATTATACTATATATACACATATATATATATATATATATATATATATATATAGTCAAAATCGCGTAATCCGGATTCGTGGGGACCAATAAAATTAATCCGGATTAGACATATTACAAGAAAATTATATTTTGAAATTATTTGGGTTGTTACTATGTTACCGTTTCTCTCCAGGTTTATGACGAATGAACCAGTTTAGAATTTTACCAACCTATTTTTTGTGTGTAATAGAAAAAAGGTACCGATACAAGAGATAGTGCTGTAAAGCTATGTTGAAATTTAGGGAGACAGAAAATTGCCTATTTACTTTATCTCCAAGGTGAAAACAACAATTCCTGAAAGTATTTAAACAAAGAATTAATAAACAATAATTGGGAAAGTTTAGTAGTACAAAAATACCATTTATTCATTAATTAAACAAGTTAAAAGCTACAACAACTCAGATTCACACAGACAATGGTTCATTCACATGTAAAACAAAAAATACTGTATGTACTGTGGATATCAAAACATGATTGTAAACGATGTGCATCCATCTTACTGTAATTTACAATGCATGATTGAAGAAGTCCATTATTTTCGTTTGTTTTGTCACCTGTGTCATCTCTAGACGGAAACCGAGCATCCACATTAAATTTAAACTCAGAGAAAATCGAAAATTTCTTGTAAGTGTCGTTTCGGATAATTTAATATCTTCTAAAAAATTTTTCTAATTCACCGTAAAATTTATTTAGAAATTTTGTGTACATTTCATTTAATAAATTCGCTGCCATTTTGTAATCTCTATTCATGTTAATGCACTAATAACCGGTAAATTTTATTTGAAAAGCATTTGGATAAAGTGAGTTACCGAAAATTATAAAACTTTTAACTTCGGAAAAATTTTCCCTTTTATTGAGTAATTCGAGTTCATTAACGAAAGTTTGACAGTCTTCTTCACTGACAACCGTATAGACTTTCTGTCGTTTGGACGGGGTCATTTTGTTAATTGATAAAGTCAAATAATGGGAGATCGATTGAGCGGTGTTCTGGTTTTTAAATACGCAAAGAGATAACCAAGCGAAGATCCTGAACATTTAACAGAATTAAAATTTTTATTATTAATTTTTATTGGAAATGAAAATCAAGCCGCAAACTTTTATTTTTCATTGACATTACATTTTTTTTGAAAACTGGACATAATCACACAAACAAAATTGATTAAATTCCTTCATTTACACAATCCACACAATTTGAATTTTCAATTGAGAACAATTCAATGTCTTTAAAAAATTCAATAATTTTCAATAATAATTATATTTAATTTTCTTTATTTATTTTTTATTTAATTATTTTATTTAATTTTACTTTTAATTAATTTAAAATTAGAGGAATTTTTCCATATTGATATATTTGGCTCAATTTGATTCAAAAGCTAGATATACCAAATTGAAATGTCTTTGAGACCAGTTGACGAGAGTTAACATGGAAAGTCAGTTCGCACATAACCGTGCTGCATCCAACGGCTGCAACGCTGGCTAGCATTTTTTATGTTTCTTCAAACGCAACTTGCTGTTCATATATTTTCTGGCAGGATAAATATAAAACTAAAGATACGCATTGTGACAGAAGAGAGAAGCATTTAAAATGCGACTTCATCTGGGAAGCATTCAAATGAGCGTTTTCTTTCATAATAGCTCTTAACCGCTACGAGCTTTTCCTTGGAGGGAGTGATTATTCCAATAGAAAAAAGGTTTTAATTTGAAGTCCAGGTCAATTATTGATGATATCGCCGTCAGTAGTTATTATTAAGAAATCTTCGTTTAATATCACTACCAACAATGTATATAGTCTCATAATATGCTGCTTGCAATGACTCACTGGTGTTTCCACTTTACTGCCCTGTTGATTGGGTGATGATGTAATCTCTTAAACTTTTCGTTTCAGTTTGTTGATGCTATGCTTAAACACTCAATTACACTACATTTTCTGACAACAGTGGTTCTTGTAGTATCATTTGAAAATTTTCTGTTGATCTGAGGTTCAATATTGCAGTTAAGGTAGAGTTTATGATTTTCATGTCATTGGTAAGACCAGTCCCTCGACGTTGGAGAATTTTGTCTGCAGATTAAACTAATCTAAATATCCATTTCATTAAAACGGAAATTAATATTGTAAAAAAGCTAACTGAAAACGTGTTTCAGTTAACTCCTTTAACGTAACAAAAAAATAAAGATAAATATGTATAAAACTTTTATTTTACACAATATAAATAAACATATATAACAAAAAAATCACATACGAGAGAGAGAGAATGACATGAATAAATCTCGATTTCGATTATTGTTTATTGTTCTAAGGTTTCAAAGGAACGATCTTCTGTTGTAACAATGCCGATGGAAACGTCAGAGAATCATTTGGTTGCACAACGAGAATTTGAGGAAATAGATTATATGAAGAGATGCACTTTCAGGGGAATATTGATAAATTGGTTTGCAGAAAATTCCTTTACGAACCGATTTTACAGGAAAATGTTTTGAAGGTAATATAATATAGTTGTAATCCGTAATATTAATGATTGTTTTTATTGATCCTCGTTTTATTTTATATATATATATATAATTTTATATATAATTTACTATATATAATTGGTTCACTACAGATATCACTTAAAACCTTGATCAACCCCACATGGAGATCTACGTCATTTCTACCGACACTCGTTGAAGATATTTGTTTTAATGTTTGAAGAATCTCAACATAATTGCTATGCATGATATTGGTAATGTTCAAGTGTCCTTGCGATCGATGCTCATTAATCACCTTCATTAAGTACTGCAATTCTAGGATTCATGCAGCATTGGACATCGGTTGAAATACTGCTTCACAATATAAACACTGGAAGTAGCTTTTACTAACACAAGAGGAAACCACTGATTGAAACAATGAACGTATGGTATTTTCGTTTGAGGTTTGGCCTGTACCTTTGCCTTGATAATCTACTAATTACAATAGCGCCTTCGTAGCATTGAATCAACAGATAATTTGAATTCAGTTTGTTTTCTTGTAGCATTGACAGTGTTAAAGCTGTCAGGGACTGAATTCAAATTTACAGTATTTTTGATTGAAAGTATAGATTCCAATGCTTTCCCATCCATAACATATCAAATTCCAATTGCTATACTTTTTCTTTCTTTGGCATGCGTCCTTTGTCCCGTCTACGAACAAGGTGTACAATGGAACATCAGCTGTGATAAGTCATTCACTTTTTTTTTCTTTTCTCATTAACTCCGACATCAATCATGTAATATCATTTTGTATTTCCAGTGACAAATAGTTGGTATTCTTTGGAATGTGTTGATAGTACTCTGCGAAACGGGTGTCCTTTCGAAGTGTAAATTCAAATAAATTTCTAAACAGAGAATGTTCTTCATATTCATTAATACAGTAGCGTCCTAGTAATGTCACTTCACTCCTAACAAGAAATTGTATGATATCACAAATGGATTGTAAATAGTATCTGTTATCCCTCATCACTTTGACATTCAATAAAGTTGTCCCTGAAAGTCATTTTTTTGCGTTGACCGTCATTCTTTAGGATAATTTCTTTTCTTTGGATTTACAGAAGAAAGGAGTGGTATTGAAAAACAATGCAAAATATGTGATATATTAGAGCTGCTTTGTACTGATGACAAAGATGTAGATGCTTCAGATACAAGCAAAGACGCTGGAGCAGGTGGAATGGTTAATTGTAATGGGACTGTTGGTGAATTTGCTTTATTTAAGCGAATAAGAAATGTATTCATTATTATTGTAAATTATCACTCAAAAAAGTAAAACATGTGTAAATGAAACCACTTTCATCTTATACAGATATACACCCTTACATACACGATGTAATCAATAATTCAGGTCCAAAACATAGACTTGCGTGCATGATGATGTCACCTGAGCTCGTGCCTCTGTACACTGCATTATTATTCTTATATAATTTCTCATTTGTGCTTGGAGTAAATGTTTGTGAAATGCATTTATTCTTCTATTACTTCTCTCTCTTAAATTTTATATCTATTATTACTGGCTTCTGTGCCCAGTTACTATAATGTGTTGATATAAAGAAGGAGTAGTATGGGGTGGCTGTATATACGGAGTGCTGCTGTAGGAGATAGTGTGATGGAATGTTGATGTGTACAAATTCATGATGTGTCAGGTTATTCATGAATTGAACTGATAAAAATTCTATTTCTCATTGATTTCTTTACAAAGTTAAAGTGAAATTTTTCAAAAGAAATGAGTAAATCTTTTCTAGGGGCCTCCCTTTAGCTACGCCCCTGGTACGGGTTATACATGAGTGCTGGTTTTATACTAAACTTAATTTTCAAAGTGTACTTAATGATCAAAAACTGAGATGTGGGTTATACACGGGTAATGAATTAATTTTTTATTTTTAGCAACCATTTATTAAAATATTCGAATCGCAATTTGTATTTATTTATTTATAACTATTTTACATTCAAGTAAAATCTTCACTATTTTCAAAAGTATATTGAAGTAATTTTACACAATGCAAAATAGTAAAACTGATATTTCTTATACATTCTATATTTCAACGCTCGTAATATTATCTTGTTTCATCTGGAATAATATTTCCCATTCAATTTAATTTAAGAAATTTATATTTCTTTCAAATTTAAACGAAATCATATTTATCGCTTTTATGCCCTGTTATAAAAGTCAAACAGAATACGAGCGAAATTAATTATGAATAAGTTATGTTAAAAAGAGAAAATTCGTGTAATTTTAATTAGTAACTTATGTCATTTTTTCTTAATTTTTATTTAAATTATTAACAGAAAGAAAAAAGATTTTCCGATAAGTTGATTTCTTTGCATTATATGTAACAAACTAAGTAATACTGTATTACTATTTTACTAAACTTCTTTAAAATATGTTATTAAATATATATATATATATATATATATATATATATGAAAACCCTTTTACCATACCATCTCTATATTTTTCCTCACAAAAACTCTGCGATGTAATGTAAAGACCTGTATCTGTTGCATTTCTAATTAATTCAGTTTTATAGCTTTCTGGCCATCGTAGTGACAAGAATGTCCAGAAAGGGAAGTTTATTATCTACTTCCAATTCTGTGGTAAATTTAATATTAGGTTGAAGACCATTCATGAATGTTAGGAATGGTTCTATGAGGGATTGATTTCTGAAAACCAAAAAGACATCATCTACATGACTCTTATACAACACAGGTTTTTCACCAGGGTATGCATTCATTTTATCCTCAAGCGAATTCATAAAGATTGATGCCAAAGTTGGTGCTATTGGGGAACCCATTGCGACACCGTCTTCCTGAATCGTAATACATCTTTTAAAGTTATTGTATCTATTAAAATTGTATTAAAATAGCTGATGATGATGATGTATATAAACATCAAAACATGTCCATTAATTATATAAAAAAAGCTTTCATCAAATTATATTTTCAATATATATATATAGATTTATATCGAAAGTCAAATTCATATATAAATGATAAAATTAAGACTTCAAGTTTTGAGATAACAATCTAATCATCAGGTCAATCCACATCATGTACTAAATAAGCACAATATACGAAAACATACAATAATTAAAAAAAATGTTACCAATAAATTATTGTATTACAACAAATTTATTTCCTTTTTCTTTGAAATTAAGCAAAAATTCAGTAAATCCGATCAATTTAATTCTTATAAATCAACCATCTGAAGCTATGGATTGTCTTTTGAGATAATAATATGTTTACTCTATCGTTCCGTACTTTACAAAGTAAACGGAGATGTGTAATAATGATGAAAACTGACAACCAATCAAAAGCTAATATTTGAAATGAAACTTTGCGCCATCGATCTTCACATCGAGTCTGCTTCGAAAAGAATCTACAGATCAACATGTACCGTGGAAATTACATGTCGGCATGTTTCATTCACATAAAGTTCTTAGAACAGTATTGTGCCTAGAGTTCTAAAAATTACTTAATAGCTTGTAGTCGCCTGTACATGCCTGTAACATGCAATCAATTATGTAATAAAGGTTTTATTTGAAAATGTTTAACAGAGAAGTAGAGTGTGAAGCTTGAATATTAATTTTTGCATCCATGGATCTTATTAATAAGGTCTCACACATTACTCTCTCCCAGTAATTTTTACATCAATTACACATAATTTGAAAATCATTTTCTCCGATTTTCTTTTTACATTTTAAATTATGTTCGGCAATATTGCTCCCATTATCCAACCGACTGTGCTCTTTGATCCGTTTGGAGAGATAACGAGATGTCTCTCCAATGTATGTGGCGTTACACCCATTACATGTATATTTATAAACAAGATCGGAGCAAAAACCGAGAGGAGTGGGAGATTTATTACTGAACATATCACGAATTTTATATGATTGGGAAATAATTTTTAGATTCATAGTATTTGGAATCAAACTTTTTCAAAATTGATGATTTTAAATGTTTAAAGCCCTCTGAATAAGGATTCGATAAGATATACCTTGATTCAAGTGGGTTTTAATTTGTATTAGCGGAAATGGTTTGATGAATCGTATTATTAAGAACATAATTTAAAATGTAAAAAGAAAATCGGAGAAAATGATTTTCAAATTCTGTGTAATCGATTTAAAAATTACTGGGAGAGAGTAACGTGTGAGGCCTTATTAATAAGATCCATGGATCCAAAAATTAATTTTCAAGCTTCACACTCAACTTCTCTGTTAAACATTTTCAAATAGAGCCTTTATTACATGATTGATTACATAATCACCTTTCTCATATATAAGCTGCAAAAAGCCAGTGTTAATTTAGTCTGAAGATTGCGGGTTATCCGCCGAAATTAATTACAAAAATAAATTTTGAAAAATGGCGTTCAGTTTTTAATAAAAAATATTTATGAAAATTATTTATTTACGTATATTTAGTTTTTAATGGAAATATCTATTTTTTTAATTTGTTCTTTATTTTAACCTTTTATAATGTTTTTAAAACTTTGTTTTTCAAGTGAAAAATTATATTCTGTTTTTTTTTAATTTTGCATTTTTTTATAAAAAAAACATGAAATTTATTTTTAGTATTTTTGAAATTTTAGATATTACTTTATAATTAATATTCAATTTTTTATGTTTAAAATATTTAATTTTTTAATCATACCCTTAATTGATTTTAAAATTTTTAAAAGATTTCAAATTTATTATTATTTTTGAAAATACTGTTTAATCTGTTATCTGTTTTACTCCATTCAATTTTTTTACTAAAATAATATTTTAAATAAAATAAATTTATAAAGAATATTTTCAAATTCAAAGTTAAAACAGTTAATTGTTGTTCTACTTATTTTTTTTAAAATTTTCAGTTTGATTTCAATTCAAAATAATTTTTAAAACCATTTAGATTCTGATCAGAGAACTAAATTAAATACCTCTTCATATATATATATATATATATATATATATATATATAATTAGTCATCTTAAACGTGTTTTAGGTGTCTGAATTTTTATTTTTTTATTATTTAATTTATTTTAGAACTAAGGTTAAAACTGATTTTTAAGTGTATGATTTAAACACTTATAAATCAGTAATTTCCTCTTTTGTTTTAAGAATTCTCATGTATCCATCATTAGTCATATTTAATCATTTTTTAGAAAGCGTACATTTGTTTATGTATACATATAAAAGTAGTTTAATTAATGTATTATTTTCAACATACAAAAGTCAACTTAACGTATTTATTAATGGACCAAACAACAATGATACGATTCAATGGTAATAAATTATTATTTACGACTTTTAAACCATTTTCAAAGGGATTCACATGTTTGTTTCTTGAAGCAATTCAACGATTATTAATTGTTGCTGTTCACCGGATAAAGGTGTTTTACAAACATTTTGGTTCGGTATTGTTACACAATCTTTTACATATTTATTTTCTTCTGTTAAACAATATGTTTTCATATATTGGCTGTCATTTATGTTATTTGTCGCTCGACTATCAATGTTTATCAAACGTTTCAGCCAAATACATCTGCAGAAGCAACAAAAATTATATAATAAACGAATGGCTTCTTGGCGAAATTTCGGACCGCTCATACAATAAAGTAAAAAATGAACTGCAAAATTTAAATACCACAAAGTATAGAAAACCCTTTCCAATCCGAAAATCAGTCCGGCAAATCGTCTTTCGAATGATAGCATTATACCTCGGGTATGTTCAATAAAGAATAGAATGTTATACAAGAGAAGTGGAGTTGTAGAGACGAGAAAGAATATGTTTACAGATAACAACATTTTTGTTAAACTTGTCGTTTGTTTATCTCTTGATCTTCTTCTTGTTGATCGTTTGGTAATCTCACAAGGAGCTATTTCGTCATCTGTTTGGTTTCGATCATGCTGCCTATTCGAACATCTAGATGGGAATTTTGTATTTTTCGACGTTGTAGGATTGGGACTTCGACTGGCAGATTTCATTCCTTTTCTGATTTTTTCCATTTGACGTAGCTTACTTATTATGAGACTATTTGCACAAGACATAACAATGAATGGTAATCCCATTACAAGGGTTAAATCTACAAAAGGAAACCATTTCTGAACTTTATGTTTGATATTGCAGTCATTTAATTCATTCCTTTTATATTCAAAATCTAAAGTCCATATAAAATGAAGATCAATTAATATAAATGTAGCACAAAGAACGATAACTATAATTTTGGAAATGTTTCGAGTACATATCAGTTTTGCTCGAAAAGGAAATATCACCCAAATCATTCGGTCAACCGCCACGGCCACGAGTAACCAAACACTCATATAAGTCAATGAAAAACAAATGATATTAAGAGAAATACAAGCGAAATGATTTATTTGGCGAATTGATTTTGGAAATAAAAAGGAAAAGTTAAACATTTGACCACCAAGACTGAAAATCAAATATAAAATATCGATGAATGCTAACACTGTGAGATAGAATGTCGTACTACTGTTATTTAATTTTGGGGAAATCAAAACGGCAATTGTTAAACAGTTTCCAAACAAACCGAACGCCACAATAATCGCCCAAAATCCTATACATATCCGCCTTATGGTGTCAATTGAACCTGATTCGGATAGAAGCGTCTCATTTGATAAATAAGTTTTATTTGGAATATAATAAAAGAGGGAACTGTTGTTCATTGTTGGCAGAAGAACAATAAATGATGCTTAAATCCCATTTGAAACTTCTGTTGAGAGAAAATCTCCCAAAAAGAATTCAAAATAAATCCCTGTAAATCACTAAAATAATGATAAAATATAAATAAAATGAACTAAAAAAATGTTTTAATATATATTTTCAAAATTCAAGAAGTGTTTTGAATAATGACCAAAATAAATAATTATTAATAATGAAAATATTTTTTATAAATTTGATTAAAATATTTACGAAAAATAAATAATTATTTATATCAAAGTTTCATTTTGTTTTATTGAAACAATTTTATAGAATTTGGAAGTTGATGAAACTGATTAATTTATTACTTCATTAAAATATTAACTAATGTGAGTTTATTTTTTATGGACTAATAAATTTAATTATTTTGCGTATGATTTTCGACAAATATTCACAAAATTATTTCTGACTAT
The DNA here is from genome assembly GCA_001938485.1 of Girardia tigrina. Taxonomy (NCBI): domain Eukaryota; kingdom Metazoa; phylum Platyhelminthes; order Tricladida; family Dugesiidae; genus Girardia; species Girardia tigrina. The sequence goes on from MQRK01216646.1 coordinate 75,521, forward strand.
AAAAGCATTTAATTTGTTTTATAATATTATTACTGTAAGAGAGTGTTGTTGTTAATTTTTTAATTTTCGGAAATAAGAATTTTAGTTTTTAAAAATTTCGAATTATAATCGAAATTAAAAAAAATAATGGAAAATAAAATTAAAAAAAATAAAAGAAAAAAATGAACATTTGTTTAAATAATAAATTTAACCTGGTAGAAAACAAATTTTGCAAGTCTTAATTTCTTTTTGATTTAGAATGGATGATTATTCCCAACCTAACAATTACTTTACAGTGATAAATAATTAATAAATATGTTTTTCTCTTTTTATAATCAAACAAAATTATAGTGGAAGCTTTTATTAAAAAAACCATAATTATTAATTGAAAATTATTTATATAATGATATAATCTGATAACAACTAAACACATGTAACATTCCAAAAGATCACAAGAGAAAGAATGAGTAGGAATAATAAATCGTTTTTTCTTAAAGCCAGTGTTATTGATAAATTGAAATTTTAATTCTGTTTTTATAAAAAAAGGCTTCTTTTGAAAACGGTATAATGATCTAGTAACTCTCTCTCTTCCTACATACATTAAACTTCATTGCTTTTAGAAGGTCATGGAATTTTGATAGTGCATTCAAACCACTTCCCCCAACTGAGAATCAACGCTGTACAGCTCCGCAACATTTCTAAATCTGATTGATTCATCGGATATCATAGAAATGCAATCTCACCAATCGTTCCTCCGCAATTTCACATTGACAAACAAAAAAAACACACTTTTTAGACAAATATTATATATATGATAATTTCATCGATAATCACGAATGAAAAATTTACATTCAATGAATAATAGGGACACTAATATTATTCACAATTTTTAACGAAATAATTTTTATACATATTGATTGATTATATGGCATAAATAATAGCATAAAAGAATTTATTTATGCATTTAAATTATGGAATTTAGATCACATAGGGATAATTCGTTTTTATAATTGAAATTTTTTATTATAATTATTTAATCATAATTAATTCATTTGAATATAATGCAACAAAATTTTACCATAATGTAGTCAAACATTTCCTTATTTTTTTAAAAATATTTTTCCTCGAAACCAAATAGCGTTTCATGTTTGCTTATTTGACATTAGCATTAAAATATGATTAAAATTATAATTACGTGATTATTATTAAATTAATGTTGAACTAAAAACATTTTCATCATTAATTAGAATTTTGATAATCTTTTTTTATCACAGTTTGTTTTTCAATTTGATCAAAATAAATTCATTATTTTATAAAATAGACAATAAATAAACAGGGTTTTATGTATTCGAAACAAAGATAACCTAACTTATATAAAGTATTTTAGAAAATGTTATCACGGTAAACGCTTCAAGTTTTTTTATCATAAACACCAATCACAAATTTAAATAAATGAATTGAAAAACAAATAAAATGAAAATATAATTAAATTCAATAATTTTTTTAATTATACAGCAAATTAAAAAATAATGGCAACTTATGTTTAAAAACGAAAACACGCAATTTGTTTTATAAACATTAATTTTTTACGACTATTAATTTCGACTGTATAACCGTCATCGATATGTCTCAAGAAAAAATGACTTTTAAATCTGCTTGTATAGGCAAGCAGTGATTGTGTCATCAATGGATTATTATGTCATCTAAACACGCTCAATAGGGTTTTCGAGAGACCCGTTTTCACATTAATTATAAGATCTAAAGATCTGATATATAGTTCTTCACAGGTCATCCTCACCCAATAGTTTTTAAAAGGTATACTTAAAATTTAAAAATCATTTATGTTTATATTTTCGTTTCAATTGCAACCCTTTCTGTGTTTTAAAATATTACTCCCACCTGCATTCCTACCATGTTTTTGGATTATCATACAGAGATAACGGAACGTCTCTCCAATGTATATGACATTACACCCATTACATGTAAATTTATATACGAGATTCGAACATAATTCAAATGGGGTTGGAGATTTTTTACAAAATAGATTTTTGATTTTATATGTTTGTGATATTATTTTTGTAAGAACTTTCCATTATAAAGAGAATTACACAAAATATTGCAAAATTTATTATTATTCAAATTTGTGCCAAAACACAATATTAAAACAAATCAGGAGTTTATAAAATTAATCTG
>MQRK01216646.1:82052-108689 GCA_001938485.1 Girardia tigrina
AATTTGTGCCAAAACACAATATTAAAACAAATCAGGAGTTTATAAAATTAATCTGGATCCAAATTACAATTTAATATATATATATGCAATATGATAATTTAATATAAATAGTAATATATAGTTAATTTTCCTCACAATTTTTAAATTAAAGGCATTACTTACACATTTTAAAATTGAACGTTTTAATTCACCAAATCCTTCGGAATATGGAATGTTTAAAATGTATTTTAAAGTTGTTGATTCTTCCTTATCATTTTAATCTTTTTAATAATTAATTTATCAATTATTTATTTGGTCAATTTCTCAACAATTGATTTTTAATAACCATTTTTATTCCATAATTTGGTTAATTGGTTAATGCTATCACAACTTTTTTGTATAAGCTGATGATAATGACCAAGTTCGAAAAATTAACCCTCTAATCATATATTATATTTGTATCGAGATTCACAAAAACTATTTGGCGTTGCATTATAGCCCAGAATCAGTTTTCTTTCTGTGAATCTCAGTCTCATAAACATCTCTTCCTTTCAATCAGTAAGTCTAGGAAAGATAATTTACCATTATTCTCTGTTTCTGTTGTAAATTTAATATTCGGATGCAAATAATTTAAGTATCCTAAAAATGTATCTATATCAATTTGATTATCGAAAATAAGAAAAATTTCATCTACATAGCGTATATGCGCTAGAAGTTTTAGATCCGGAAAAAAATCAATTGCATCTTCAAAACTTGACAAAAATATTGAAGCCGTCGTTGGAGCTAATGGAAAATCCATTGCTACACCATTAACCTGTTTATACCACTCATCTTTAGATCCTAAGATTAATGTGAAAACGGGTCTCCCGAAAACCCTATTGATCGTGTTTAGATGATACAACAATCCATTGATGATATAATAACTGCTTTCCTATATAAGCTGATTTAAGAGTCATTTTTTCTTGAGACCTGACGATGACGGTTATACCGTCAAAATTAATTGTCGTAAAAAATAAATTTTTATTAAACAAATGGCGTGTTTTTGTTTTTAATTTTTTTGATATTTGCTTATTGTACTTTTTATTTAATTAGAGTCTCAAAAGATTAAGACGGCTTAAATATTTCTATTTTAATTGTCAGTGTTATAAGAACTCTAGATTGATTATAACATTTATTACAATTACAAATTACGATCTCAGTGACAATCCGTAGTAACGTTTTCTTTCATATTCATCGATCAAAAAATTGTTAATATTTATCCCAAAATCTGAACTAACTTGAGCCTATATATTCTTTTAAAACATTTACTACAAATTTTATTGACTAAAATTGAAATGATTATTAATTATATTAAAATATTAGTCATCCATCTGAGTAGGAGAGACACAATCCCAAATCAAAACAAATGCAAACACAAAACATCAAACATTCATCACAGTCAGTTAGTGATTGTATAACCAATAGCGATTCACAGATTTCACTAAATAGTAAAAAATAAAATAACAATCAATAAGTCATTTTTCAGGACTTAGAAAACTTATATTATTATTTTATTGATTTTTTTTAAAATTCATATTTATATAATTGCTACACTTGTTCCCATGAAGTGAGTTGAACCATGTTAGTATTTGTGTAATGCATATATGATCTTAAGTCTTCTGAAGTGAATATATTTCCCAGTTACTAATTATTATCCATTCTGTTTTGTTTATGTAGCGTGGTTCAGTAAATGTTTCTACAAAAAAACTTTTATGTCTTTTGGAAGCTGTTGAAATATTGTGCAATGTCTTTCTTGATCTGCTATAAATTTCTTTAGTGGACAGTAATGAATGATCCATTTATTTAAATTTTTTATTTTATATTCTGTAGTGAGTTCATCAATTCAAATACATTTGTTTTTATATCTATTATTGTTAGTAGATATTTATGTAATTTATTTTATTTTATGTGATACTGATAGTTTCTGACAAAAAAAATTTAGTTATTATATAAAAATTTTAAAATAATTTTTAAAAATTTAAAGAGATTTAACAAATGGTTTTTTTATAAAACCATTTTATAATATAAAAATATATGAAATTATTAATAATAAATTAAATTTATAAATCGTTTCAAACAAATTAACATTAGAAACTAAAGTTATAATGATAAACTATATTTAAATATTTTTCAGACACTTTAAAATCTTCATATTTGATTTATTAAGTTATTTTACTATGATATAATGAATTATTATTGAATATAAATAATAATTATTTTCTAAGTCAGTAAAAATATTCCCTCAGTTATCTAACAAAAACAATAATTTCTGATGTCATGCTACAATCAGTGAACCTTAAACTTGTAATCTGAACATAATTGTTCGTATGAGTGGATGAAGGAAAGTAAAAAATTAGTTCTTAAAATAAATTAAATGAGATCTTCAATTTTTTATTAATATAATTTTATTTATAATTGTCACAATTTTTTTCTAAAATAAATCTTCGTTAAAATACTAAAAATACTATTTCAAATTTAAAGCTTCGATGAAATTGAAAAAATAAAGAAACAAAAATTAAGTTTTGTTTTTAAAAATCCTTTTGAGGTCCTCTACATTGATTTATGTGGGGCTTTTCGGGTTTTTAAGGTGAAGAAATACATTTTGGTAAATATTAATATGTTTAACAGATACGTCCTTTAAACAGATGTAAGCAATCAGAATGAATCAACAGTAATTAATACGTTTCAACAGAGAAGGATATTCAAATGTGGTACTCCAGAATGCAAAAAAGGGGATTAAGGTATAAATTGGAATATATTGCATCTATGTTAATTAAGAAGCGTTTCTCAAATCCATATCAACACAGTGTAAATGGAAAAATCAAACACCAATTTAATAGTGTACGTGGTGCCTCCCTAAAGGAAAAGAAATGATGAAACTTTATTGATGTCATATAAAAATTTAATTGTTAAAGGTTTTTTGGTGAACTTTAAATTTTTGAAAATTTTTAAATTGAAAATCATATTTATAGTTAAGAGAAGTTAAAATAATGTTTTACTAATTAAAATTAAACTTATATCTATATGAATGATCATTTGCAACTACACAGTTGTTGTGTAGAAATGAAGAATTGTAATTGTCACATAATGCTCATAATAATAAAGATTGGCTGAAAAAAATTTAGGGAAGAAGGTATAACAATGAATAATTAATAACAAAATACCAGGTTGAGTCAAACGTTACTCATGTTTTTTAGTGAAGTCTCGAGAAGCATTTTTACCAGATCATTTAAGTCTAATATTTATTTGCAGCATTTGCTATCATTTTGGTGTCTTATTACGACAATATTCAAAAAAAGGCCTAACAGCAGCAGCTGCAACTCGAGAAATCTGCTACATGAATGGCAATGGTGTGCTAAAAAATACAGCTCAGTGGTGGTTTCGTTGTTTTAATCAAGGAGGTACCAGTTTTGAAGATCTGGAACGTTTTGGTCGATAATCAGTGGTGAACAAAGAGATTTTTCGTGCCCTGGTGGAGCAGCAGCCATATACTAAACGCGTCAGCGGTACGAGGACTTCGACCATTCTCAATGCACTATTGTTCGTCATCTGAATAACTTCGGTTTTGTAAATAAAAATCCACTCCGAGTTCCCAACGAATAGACAAATATTCACGCCCATTGTCGAATTCATGTTTGCCGTGAACTATTCAATAACCCTTTTTTGGAAGAGAATTACTAAATTAGAGGAAAAACGGATTTTCAACGGCTTCAGCATGATCAGCCAACTCAGCAACTTTCGTTATGGTCGCATGAGAAAGAAGGTGATGTTATGTGTTTGGAAAAAATATGAGAGACCTGTGCACTAGGAACTTGTTCCTGATGGTTGGGCTATGAATGGTTACCTTTATGCTGAACAATTACAGGGAATTCATGATGCTACCCAAGATTGATGAATAGCGGTAGAGCAATCCTACAACACAACAATGCTCTAGCTCATCAGGAACTGCTAGTCATCGAAGTCATTTCCAACCCAGCATATAGCTCAGACCTTGTCTCTTCTGATTATTATCATGTTTTGGTCTTTCTCGTACTTTTTACAAAAGAGACGCTTTGGTTCAGAGGAAGAGGTCAAAACAGGTATCGCCGAATTTTTCGCTTCCAAGACACTTGCATGATATCGCCATGGGATTGCGCAATTTGCAAAAAGATGGCTTTGAGTCATTGAAAATGATGAACTGTATTTCGAGGAATAATATAGTCAGTGTCATAAAAATTTGAGTAAATAAAAAATTCGCATAAAAACTTGAATAACTTTTGACTCAACCTGGTATATGATATTAAAATACATATTAATATTTATTTTGACAAAATAATTCACAATATTTGTTTAAGAACTCCAGAAATTTGGTTTTTTTGATGTTATTATTGGATATTAATAAATTAATCAAAAATGTCTTTTATTAATTCTTCCCATTTCGAAATAAATATTAAACGATCTTATTATTGGAAAAATTCAAATAAAAATTGTAAAATTAAATAACTAATAAAAAACTAATAAAACATGACAAAATATCCTCTAAAAATATTCTCACTGTGATTTTTATTAAAAATTTAATAACCAAAAAAAAGATTTTCTTTATAAAAAATCATTGAAACATATTAAATGAATATTTTTTTTAATCTTTTCAAAAAAGGAAATTAATGAAACATTTCTTTAATATCAATTAATAATTGTTATTTGTGAATATTTATTAAGAATTAAAATTTGTATTTTAAAAAATTTTTAAAATATTTTTTTGTCCAAAAATATTTTTCATTTTCATTATTAATGAAACTGATTAATTAAAGTTCCTGAAAGAATGAAAGAAGAGTGTATTTAATGCAATATTATCTATTTGAGACTTATTTCCGGACAGATATCTCTTTAATAAAGGAAAATGCCATAAAAATTCTGTTGGAATAAATTTTTTATTAATCAAAAGAAAGAATTTCGACACAAAAAGAATTCATAAAAGAATAAAATATTAAATCTTTCTTAAATAAATTAAATATAATTAAATAGTGTCAAATAAAATATGATTTTGTATTGTAATTAGCTTTCCTTATTTCTTTTTGTGTGAATTTTTGTATTATTATTTTATAAAATTAATTATGATCAAAAAATTCTAGAAATTTGTAATAGTAATATTTTTTTTCCTTTTGGTTCAATGATTTAATATCAAATATATAAAATTGCATATGTACTAATTATTTTTTTTATTTTGCCTTGAAAAATCGTATTAAGAATTTATTTATTATTTTTGTTCAAATCAAAAGTACTTAGTTTTAAATATAAATTTTAATTGTTTTTTTTAAATCATTACGAAGCATAAAACATTCCCATACTATAGTAAATCACTTAAGTCAAAACTGAGGGTGCTTGAAGAGAATAGAAGAGATCAATTAACAACAATTTTCCCCAATAATTTTGAATCTAAACTTTTTAAGTTTTTAAAAATTTACACTTACAATTAGGAATAAAATATTAAAATTTTGGAATTGATTTTTAATTATACCATATAATTTACAATAAATAAAGTAGACGGAAAAATTTTGTTAAATATAATTTTCAGATTGCTCACGTAAATAGAATTTTTTTAAACCCCGTGCATCACACCTTCATAGGTATACGCTTTTATTCTATATAATGTTATAAAAGATTATTATATGCTCACTTTGGCACTGATTTGGTAATGTGATTATTGAGTGTACATGATAGACGTAACCCACCAGTGCGTCAAGTCATCGTCAATATTTTAAACTTGTCATTACTTAATGAATTTTCGGTATTTTATCTTAATAAATGAATTTTTGAATTCATTAATAGTTTCAGTTTATTTGGTTATAATTTTTTCATGAGGAATAATCAAAACAATTATTGATTTTCTGATGAGTCAGGGTATTCTACTATTTTGCATCATTTTCTTGTGTTAAAAAAACGTTTTGGTCGTTGTAAAGATGTTCAAGAAACATCTTTAGAATTAATGTTAAAAATTAATTCCAACAGCAAAATTTTATTATAAAAATTTTTTTTATAACTAATGTATTTAAAAAAATAATTAAACAAACTTATTATTTTTTTGAGAAAAAACAATTTATCTTAAACGGGTCTAAATAAAAATACGTATAATATTTTTATTTGATTTTATTTTCATTTCATAACTTTTTCCTTTCATCAATTTTAAATCAATTTTAAATTACGCGAACCTTATTAAATACCTTATCGAATTTCATTTCGTGATATTATATTAATGAAAAAAATCTCTATTATTGTTGTATATCAGAGGAAAATGAGATATATTTATTTGTATTGTATTTATTTTTATTTCATATTTATATGGGGTTAGTTTAAATTTAAGTTTCACCAAAATAGTTTATTATTTTTTAATTTGAAAATTTAAAAGAAATAAATTAAAAAACTAAAATGTAGAATAAAAATATTATAGAATAAATACTTATTTCAAATATGCTTACATAAATAACAATTGATATCGAACTGTTGAACTGTTTAGTGACAATCTTGCTAACTGTCCGTAAGATCTATCTGTTTTATTAGTTTATATAGTTTAAATGAAAATCTCATAAAATTCAGAATGTTCAGTAATAAATATATTCCCCTTTTTACACTTTGTTCTGATATTGTTTCTGAAGATAAGTGTAATGGAAGCCATGCCACATCTATTGGAGAGAATACCCGTATCTTAAGTATCACGTTTTGATATCGGTTCTTCGGTTTTCTTGCTAGCAATACTACAACATACAAATTGTTTGGTTCTTTATCAAAAATTTAATTCATTAAAACACAAAACTTTATTTTTATAACAATTATTTAAACTGAATATTTTCATATATCTTCTGAAAGGCTTGAGCGCACCAGGGTAATGATTATTGATAAAACGAAGTCCGGATGAAAATCTTCTTTTAATAACAACATTTCTTTCTTAGATCCATCAGGAGAAGCCAAACTCTGATTTTCGAAAAATCGTTCAAAAGTATTTTATCTACTGTTTCCTGTATTAATTTTTCTAGAAAAGATTTAGAATAACCATTGTTATTTAACAACGAACTTAGTTTATTAACAATTTCTACAGATTTAACAAAAGTGGAAGACAACGACCAGGAGCGATAAATTAAACCTTTAATCATGTTTCTTTAATACTTAAGTTCACAAAAACTATCTGGTGAATTATTTAAACAACTTTTGTTGAATACAAATGAGTCAATAAATAAATTGAGTCAAATGCCTGAGATTCATCCAGAAAGAGGAAATAAACTCCTTGACGTGTAGACATATGTCTTTTGTACTGAGTTTGATTCCTCTTTAAGCATTTTTTAATAAACTTGAAAAAAGATGGCAATTTTAAAAGTTAATAAAATTAATAAAAGTTAAAATAATAAAAGTTATGAAATAAGTTTAAATCAATTTTAAAATAAATAATTAATGGAATAATATGTTAAGAAATAATTTTTTTTAATAAAAGCGTTTATTGTAAATTTAAATTAAATAGTTTTTATGATAAAGTTTCGTATAATGTTTGAATTAATTTAAAGTTTAAATTTCGTAAATTTTTTGTAAAAATATGTAAAATTTAACTTTAAGGTTTAAATTTCATAAATTTTCAAAATTTAATCGAAAAAATTTAATGAATTAATGTTGGGCGAAATAATTGAATTATTAAGAAATTTGTTTAAATATGTGAATTGTTGGTATGAATAAATTTTGTGGTGTTAAATTATGATTTCGGAATTCGATAATACTGAAAGTGACATAAACGCTACTTACAATATTGAAGTTCGGTTTCTTTCTCAATTCAAGACCGGTCTCAATCGTTTCACAAGTAAAGGGAATATTGTTTAATTAATCGTCGCTGTGCTTCGTCACAATCTGTTTCTTCAACGCACTCGTACTGCAAGAATTGCTACAGCATTTAATCGGACCGAATTGATTAGTCGAAAAGAGATTGGATTTGATTAAAAGAAAATTCATTGAATTTTGATTTCCCAGGAACCATTTTCCAATCGATACTCTCGGTTTTGGAATAATCCTCAAAATAATTATTAATGACGCGTATCCACGAATCGGAATGTTCGGAATTTCTCACGACAAATTCTTTATATTTTTTCAAAATAATGTTACAAGTTTTATCAATATACGACACAAATTCATCGATTGATAAATTAGAAATAATAATTGTTAAACATTGAAGAGAAATTCGTTTCATATGCAAAGAATCAGTAAGAGCACATGTAATGATGTCGTTCTCGGCCACGGTAGTTTTGGAGAAATGTTTATAATTTTTCGTTAATTTCTCGTTTTTGTTCTTCAATAAAATTTTGTTTTGTTCATTTTCCTCATTTAGTTCTGGTATTTTCAAGAAATCGAATCAAACACTTTTTGAAAATTGTCATTATCCGAATTGATACTCAGTTTAAAATTTCCAATAATAATTTTAATCGAATCTATTTTGTGTTTCATTATTGATAGATTGATAAAATCATCATTTAAATCTACTTTGAATTCAAAATTATCATTAAAAGAAATATTTTGATTAAATATTTCCAATACAGATTATGTTTCTAAATTACTTAATTTATCAGTATAACTCCAAAGTTTTTTTTGAACTTATACAAAAAATTTTTAAATTTGAAACTTCCTTTATGAAAATGATATAATAATTTATATTACTACTTATTACTAGATTATTTATTTTCGGTAAAAAAGCGAGTTTCAAAATCGAATAATATCGATTCATGAAATAATTTGAATATTGAATATTTTTATTGACCATTTTCATGCAATCGGTTGTATTATTATGACAATTGTCTTTCATAGATGCACATTCACAACTCTGAAACAAACTGACAATATTTGCTGTTTGAATAGAGCTTTATTCAAATTCGTAAGACATATTTCTTGATGATTTAATCATGTCCAAGGATGGCGATATTTTATCAATTTTAACGTCATTATTTAGGAGATTTTTAGTCGTGTTAATTATCGTATCTATTTAAATGCATATCCCATCAAATAATTGTTCCTCAGCCGATTTACTTAAGGGAGTGTCCATTATATATAAATTACAAGTCATTCTTCACAATTTTTATTTTATTTGAATGAAAAGAGAAGTTGATAATTGAAGTCTTTCAAATTTTGTGATTCATTACAATTTTTTTTATCACATCACACAGATCGGCACAACACGCATACATATTTCTCTCCATTTTGGTACCACACACACACACATGTACTCATTCCCAGACCCAATTGGTCCATTCAAATTGGTCCATTCACAATCAAAAAATGCGAATTCAATTCAACGACATTTTAAAAAATATTTCATCATACAGTGAACAATGATACTCGATTTAAACATTATCCAAAAAGAACCGGACGTTTTGTTAGAAAAAGTCAACGTGACAGATACAAATGGAAAATAATTAAAGTCAACTTATGCCATCACAAAACCTTATGAACGTGATGGTTTTATTAAAATAACTATATATATAAACATATATACATATATGTTTTATTTAATATACTTTATTCAATAATTATTTAATTTAACGTTTTTATTTAATTAATAATTTATTTTAATTACTTTATTTAATTTTTCTTATTTAATTATAATATTTGGTTCAACTAAAGGGTCAAAGGCAAACACAGCTCGAACAATTATCATGATTTAATAATTACCTTTAATCAAATGTTATAATTTTAAATTACACGACCATCTCATTATAATTTAAAATGATTATAATTTAAAAACTTATACTGTCATTATCTAATATTGGGTGTTTAAAAACAGCTTGTTTTATATGTAAAGGCTATTTCTATGAATAAACACTTTACACTTAAAACAAATCTCACATTTTACATTAAAATTATTAAATATAAACTTGACTACATTAACAGAAGTGTTTTAATTTACTATTTCTATTTGTCAGTATTTGCGAAATTTTAAATTATGAATATAACAAGTGAAAACATTAATTTTATTGTTGGAGTTTTATCCAAGAACCGGTTTTTCTGCAGTTAACTTCCACGGAAATTCGGAAAATCTGTGTGGAGATGTCAAAAGATTGTGAAGGATACAAGAAATTTGCTAAAGAGTACAATAAAAAACGAGCGTGAATGAGGAATTATGAAAGTAGGCTCCAGGAAATCACAAAAACAAACGATTTGGGAGAATATAGCGAAGGTGTGAAATGCCTTTGAAAGAGATAACAGATACACAGTTTGAGGAATTGTCAGAATCACCACAATAAATATCAGTTCAGAGTATCGAATCATAACAGAGAATCTAAATCTCAAATGCTTCTATGCACAATGAATTTCCCCATCAGTTAACTAACGACCATAAACGTGGTTGAGAGTTGAAGAAGCAGGACGTCTAATTCAGAATTTGAAATTGCTTATGGTTCTTGTTGACGAAAAGGGGGTTTACATTGATCTTTGACCCTGTAAAAAAATTGATCCGTTTTTTGTAGTACCAGACGATAGTACGTCGTTCAAAGCACGAAAAATAATATCGGACAAAACCATCACATAATAGTGGCTTGTAACTTTTGTGGTGATTTCCGATTCCAGATTCTTCAGCGCAATCAGATTAACGCTCAGTGATATGTAGATTTCTTGCAGTCTATTCTGAATATTCATCGGCCAGGTCGTTTGAAATTGGTGCATGACAATGCTCGTCCTCATACGGTTGTCAAGTCCAAAAACTTTTGTAAGGAACATGAAATCACACTTGGTAAGCAGTTTTCGTAATCTTACTACATGAACCTGCTTGATCAGTTCACTTTTTGAAATTTTAATTTTGAAAGACGTAAAACGCGCTTTTAAAACAAAGATGCCTTGGCTACGTATTAAGAAAATTTTCTTCAAACTAAGATGACAGGATTCCAGCTGCAGAAGCAGATGCATCGATTAAAAGAATACTTGCAAGATATCATCAATTTGGATGGTAATTATGTGTAAAGAGTCATTTCTTTAATATTTCACATATCTTTACTTTATATTCCTTTTGTTTGTGTTAATTTTCTTTGTCTTGACTTATTGAAAAGAGGAAAAGATTTGGATAAATTAAGCGTGTCGACAAAAAACCGCGGTTTTTATGAAACACCCTATAATTACATCGAATCAAATTTAATAAATTTAATTTACCTGACCATTCACAATGATTTAACAGTTTCGTTAAATTTGAAATTATTTTATTTTTTGCATAACATTTCCTAACAGTAGTTTGAAATACGGATGGAACGTTTTTAAAAGCCAAGATATTCAAATCAGCAATCGAAACTAAATTATTTGGTCGAAAGGTTTTTAATCAATAAATTGTTATGGATTCCACCATGATTCCACAGTTGCATCGCACTAAAATTTCTTTACCACAACCGGCTCGACTGGATGACTAGTTCCAGTGAAGGACCTGAAATATCGACTCCGAATCGATTAAATTGACGAAAATTATTAATCAATTTTTGAGGGACTTTTATTCGAATAAAGCATGGCTTTTGGAGAAAGATATTGCTTTACTAGTTTTTAATTTAAGGAAGATTATGGTTTTGAAATTTAAGTGCAAATAAAATGGAAAAAAAACAACATTAAATAGATTTATATAAAAACATGTCGCCTTTTATCCACAAATAAATACAACTATTTCTCTATATCCTTCTCGATTTGTTTGAAGATATTCTTCTTGTAGTCCAACTAATGAAGTCATGCCAATAATGATTTTATATATTATGAAAAATAACAAAATTATTGGAATAAATTTGGTAAACTGTTAATTAATTTGGTAAAGTCTGTTTGCAAAGCAAATAAATTTTAGGTTTTGGTTTGATCTTATGAAAAAAAATTTTTGAAATTTTTTTTATTAATTTTAACTCTGTTTCATTCACATAAAATAAACTTGAAAAAGATTTGTTTATTCAATATTATTTACTTAATATTTGCAGTTATGTTATTTTTTGTGTTTATATTTAAAAATTATCATTACAACTTTGGTTTCACCGATGGAAGACAAATAATTGCGATTAGATAATAATTTGATAGGGGAAGTCGATTGGAGGAAGAAGAATAAACTCAGCTTCGTTGAGAAAAAATATAATTAGAATAATATTTTTAAATACCATAAATTTCAATGTAATTTATATTTTTCATGAAGACATTTATGTGCAGTAAGAATGCAAAAAGATCATTTTATACTGTATTTTAATATTAACTTTCAAGATATTGTTATCCCGAATATTTTTACTTCTTCTATGCATTAAACACGAAAAGGAATTTAAGATATTCAAGTGACACATGATTTGAAACAAGTAAATCATACAAAATTACAAATATTTGCAAACTATTTCTTAATTAAGTAATGAAATGATAAAAATTAAAAAAAATAATCTTTAAAGACGAGGCACATTTTCATCTCTCAAGATATTACCAAAAATGGAGATCCTACAAGTAAACAGTAAAATGCAGGAAGACATCTTTAAAAAGACATTCTTTATTTTTAAGAATTGGATGACTGCCTGCAGAGAAATTGGAATTGAATATATAAAGATATATATATATATATATATATATATATATATATATAAAGATATATACTTTATATCCTTTTACATTAATTAACCCATTAAGTAACAGATTTGTTTTAAATTACTTTAAGCTTATTTTAACTTCTACCTATAGATTTGTACTAAAAAAATTGAAAGTAAGTTTGTTTAGACAATAGAACCAAAAAATAAACAAAAGAAACTTATTATCATTATTTAAAAAACTTCAACAACTTAATAAAAATTAAAAACTAGAGATGCCCAAATGTGGCTTGGGGCACCAAATAAATAATAAAGGTATTTATTGAATTGCATTAAATAAATTTTTTGAATTTCGCTGATTTATTGTATTTTTTAAAACTGCGTTTTTATGGAACTTCTCTACATGGAAGACAAAATGTTACCTTCCTGTTGGAATTCTTAAGCATACTGAGTTGAGTAGACAGAATTCTACAATCAATTATGTAATTGATTACAGGATCGAAATAATGTAGAATAATAATTAAACATCACAAATTATGTTTAAATGTTCAAAGATTTGTCTAACATTCCATTTATGTATTCTAATTCGGGTACGGAGTCAAAACTTCCAAGATTAAATTAATTTTGATTGTTTGTGTTTTTTATTTATTTTTGCGATATATAAATATATATATGTTTGTGACAAATTAATTAATCTCACAAAAAAATTTTTAAAAATTTTTAAACAAGGATGTTTTGACTTAGGCCCAGTTAGACCTGGACAGTTTTGACCTAGAATCCTAATTAAATAAAATTAAAGAATCTTGAATCGATCCCCATATAAATAACTTTAAGTCGAAATTTTAACTCAATAGAAAGTGCTTAAATAAAAAACAAATGTTTTATAGAATGACCGTTTTGTGTTTAATAAATAACTTTTGATTTTAGAATAAAATTCGTAATATAAAATAAGTTTAGCGTTATTTATATTTGTAATGAATAGTTTAATAAAAAAGTGTAATTTAGAAAAGCAACTAAATTATTTCAAAAAATGAACAGAAACATCAGTTTAGTTGATAAAATAGAAAGAAAGAAAAACATATTTTGATCTTTATGGATTTCGAATATTTAAGATTAACTCAACAAAGACGTGGTAACATGGAGATGTGGAAAATAAACTTCCGTAAAATTCAAAGTCTTTATTAAAAATGTTAAGAAAAGTCACACATTGATTGAAAGTTTTATTAGAATCAGGAGTTAGTAAAAATTTTGATTCGCTGAATAATTTTAAATTTTGCAAAAAGTAATTGATTATGTAAGACAAAAACAGAGTTTAAAATCTAAAAAATCTAAAATTTGATATATTCAGTAGTAATTTTTAAAATAAGAACTTTAAAAGAAATAATAAAATAAATAAAAGTGATAGCGTAAGTGTATAATATCAAGCTACAATAAAAGTATTTTTAAGAAATTAAATATTTTTTTTAAAAATTAATTTTAAAATTAAATGTTTAAATAAATGGAAAAAATAATTTTATTGCACTTAGAACATATTTTAAAAATACATAATAAAGAGTTGGTTTAAATAAAAATTTCAAAAAATATTTAAATAAAAAAATATTTTTAGTGATACTATTTAAATGGTATCACGACCCTGTTAGTATCACTATTTAAGTTTTTAAAAATCACTTGAAAAAAAATCATAAATTTTTAAAATCATTTAATTAAATGGTTAAATCGGAGAATCTTTGAATAAATTGAAAACCGAAACCATACAAAACTCAATAATATCATCAGGCATTAGTTCGAACCCTGACGATTGGCATATAGCAAAGCATGATGTATGTGGTAGAAAGTTTTGCGAGGCTTGGGCTGTTTCAAACCAGATTGAACAATTTGCCTAAGAGTTTATTTCCGGGGAAGATGTAGATGATCAGGATGTATACTGTTTAGATGATAATGATGATGTAGAATGTTTGGATGTCGTTAATGAATAAAGTATTATTGATATTTGTTTTCTTTTTTATTCATATTTTGATATTTTGGTTAATAGGAATTGAAAGCACCAAATAGTATCACGACCCAAATAGTATCACCAACTTAAAAACATTTTAGTGATACTATTTGGCGATATCCATTATTAGGCAAAATTTACTACAAATTTCATTGTTTAAAATTAAAAAAAAGATATTAATTTGATTGATTTATTTAAAAATTTAAAATAAAATTTTTCAAATTATTTAAAATTTTACAATGATAATAAATTAAAATAAATCTGAATATTATATCTAAATTCAAATAAAATTTGTATTTGATAGTAAGAATTAAAATATTAACCACCCATCTGATTAGGAGAGACACAATCCCAAATCAACACACAACATTCACGCCAAAATAACACAAAATGAAAGTATTGAAGAGCGACTACTAAAATCCCATGAATCATGTCTACAAGATTCAAAGCAAACGTTGATATCATTATACAGGTCGGAAAACTCTTAGGAATGTGGTCTGAGCAATATAGACTTAATTTTATGCGATGGATAGTGCTCCAAAAGAATCGTAATTTAAATGGAGGCTGAGAAGATATAAAGATGGAGTTACTTTAGGAAACTAAATAACACAACATTTTAAACTACCTGGAAAATATTGTCAGTTATTTTTGTTTGATTTCAGTGTTGACGATCCTGACACAAATAATGGGATCAGTTGTCTCTGAAATAAAAGGCGAATTGAAAAAGGATGCTGCGTATGATAAAGTGATGGACATATGATAAAATACAAATGAAGTTCTATCAACTTTGTACATGGTATGCTAAAGAGAGGAATTTTTATTCAGTATGTATACATTTTAATTATACAAAAGTTTATAGGAATTTATATTAAAAAGGTTAGACTCATTAAAACAACTACTTCATGAACTGTTAGATTATAATATACTTATTGACTCTTATTTCTTAACTCTTATTTCTTATTTATTTAACATTTCCAAAAGTATTTCCATTTCTGTCAGAATATCGTTAGAAAGATAAATTTGGTTGATTTGCAGATGAAGAGTGAATGTAAGAGTCAGGTCATTTATTTATTAAAATAGATATCATCTTTATCGTTTGTATCAACTAAGGAAGTAAAAGCTGTTTAAAATCAACATTTCCAGATTATGTGACGAATAATTTTCTTTATAAATGATATAACATCCACGTGTTAGAGAACCAAAATTTCCAATAAATTTATGGAACCATTATAATGCTACATTTGAAGGATTTCCAACACAAATAGTTGCAAGAAGGGTCCATAATACTCTGTATTCTTTTATCATTGCAACGATCATTATACTTTGAAATTGCTAATGGATTAACAAAAGATAAAGTTTTTCAACAGATTTTGTTATCGAATTTTGTTTGATCAGGCAAGTTTTAGGTGACAATGAAAAAATATGAAACTCTTCAATGAGTTATAAATGTAGTACAAGGCAATATTTACGTATCAGACCTAATTTGCAATTTATTGTAATAATTGTTTTTTTTTAAGTTTTTTATTAAGTTCTTAATTAATTTAGTTGCTTGTGAGGTTCAAGAAAAATAGATATTTTTTTTACAAACATGACAACTCTTAACCCTTTCGAACCTAATGAGTAATTTATGTTCAATATGGCAAGTGATTACTAGTAATTTTAGACGGATTACCTATGTCCCTTTAGTTACGAAAAATGTTCAGTTACTCTTTCTTCAATGTATAAAATACTAAAAATAAATATTTTTAGAACTATTTTCGATGTATTTACTAAATAAAAAATTTACGTGAAAAGTCAATTAGAAGCTTAACGTAAAAAATTAAATTAAATTAAATAAAATAAAAGTTTTAAATAATTTTCAAAAAATATTTCTATATACATTTTTTTAAAAAATAAATTGAAAGAAAATTATAAAATCGATTGACATTAAAGACGAACAAACCATTTTCGGCATTTATTTGATGGTAATTCATTGAATATAATTAATTAATCATCATTAATTGAATATGATTAATTTAGTCATTTTTTGATACAAAATAATTATTTTAAATTTATATAAATAATATTTCGTTTCATGATATTAAAAAAATAATATTATGATTTACCCTATTATAAGAGTTTTATTATTATAATTTTTATAATAATAATTGTTATTATTATGATTATTATTATGATGATGATTATTATTATTACTATTATTAAACTATTATTATTGTTATTAGTTTATTAATTTTTACTCAATAGTTAATAGTGCAATTTTATAAATATATAATTTTAACATTTTAAAATTCATATTTTGAAATTACAAGAAATTAAGACTTTTAAAGGGGGAATTAGGTCCAGTCATTTACTTTAGGAAGAGAAAAAAGCGTTATTAAAGTAAAAAAACTTACTGCCCTTTGATTAAAATGACTCCCCATTAACTAATTAAATCTTTTTCCTGAATTCTAAGGAATATAAAAAATATTTAAAAATTACATAGCGTTTTTTTTCGCTAACGATTGATTACAATTTCGTTGAGTTTTTGTTCTCGTATAAAATATTGGGCAAAGAACATTTGCTCTTTATTTTCCAGAATTATTTCAAAATTTTTCCTTTATAATAATTGATATAAATCAAAGTAAAATAAAACAAGTTTTAATTATGAAAGAAATATTTTTCGTTAATACATTAGAAACATTTTGTGTTTAAAAAACAATTAATATTATTTTTATTTTTTTACTAAATAAAGTTATTATCAATCATAAAGAAGAATGTTTTGTAAAAAGTAGAACTTTCATGAAAATTAAAGTGTTTGAATATTTTGTCAAGAAATTGCCTTAAATATTAAGTCTGAAGAATCACAAAATCAGAAAAACATAATAAAACTTATGTTTCAGGGTTTAAATTATTAAGGACATTAATTTTACAACAACCCGAAAACATGGTTTTCATATTCATTAACATGTATTTTATACTTTTATCGTAATTTTTAATATTTCTAGATTATCAAGTATTCAGATACCCGGACGACCCTTTATTCTGGTCTATATTTATAATTGTGGATAAGTTTTATCTTCTTGCAATATCTGTCTATTAAAACGTATCACCAACGAGGGAAACATGATACACATATCCTACCATCAGATGGCCAACACATTGTACTAAAGGGGAGAAATAATTTTCCGGACGTACAAAAAGTATAATTTCAAAATATTTATTAGTCTCACAATATTTTAAATATTCAATAGTAGTGTCGTTCTGATGTATCATTCTCTAAAACTACTTGTGCCTTAATATGATCCAGTCTAAATCAGGCTAAACTTGTAAATACAAAGCGAAATTCCGAATACAAAAATAAGTTTTTTGCAGTTAAAAAAATTAGTTTTTTTATCTTTTATTAGTATTGTTTGAATCAAGTGTAGGTTACAGATTGAATAGAATTTTGAAAATTTAAATAGAAAATAGAGTTTAATCAATTTAGTCGTTTTGATTTTGTTTTATTTTACCCATAAATTAAGAAATAGTGGCCGACAATGGGAATTCTGGCCGAACATCTAAATTATATAATGAAGATTTCTGCGCTCTTTATGCCGGAAAAAACGTTACTTTCGTCGGTTAGGTCTATCAAACCTACCGACTTGAGAATGGTTAACGGCCCTGTTTAGGGCCATAAATGCTGGTTGTTTAGCCGAAACGAAGGTAAGAATCCAGCCGGTAGTTGTCGTCCAAATTTTTTACCCACACCGAGAGCCGTGCCATATGATGATGACGCGAAGAAAAACAAAAGGTGATCGGATATTTTTGCGAGGGCGATGTATAATGATTTATTTGCGTACTGTTGTTTCAAATTGTTTATGAAAGACATTTAATTAAATATATTCATATGCAACCGTACGTTTATATCTTTATGATTGTATTTTGCAATATTTAACAAACTTTTTGTACTTAAAATTAAATTTAGCAATAAATTTTTGAACAAACAGGACAAAATTTTTTTATAATTATTCCAACTATTGTTACCCATAAAATATAGAGTTCAGTATTTTATGTTAATTTTGAGAAAAATAAAAATATAGTTAGTATTACTAATAGAAAAAAAAATAAATAAAAATACAGAAAAACTAAAGAAATGTATATTATGTGAGTCAAAATGCATTTGCATCATTTTCCGGTTATAAAAGAAACTTCTTTTAAGTTACTAAAAAGAAGATTGTACAAAAGAACGTAAACTCGATCTTTTAAATTTATTATTAAAAACAATAAAAAATATTTTTGAAAAAATCAAAACCCACAATAAATTGAAAAATATAATAATTATGGAAATCATTCAAATGACTGTTGTAAGCTTTTATCCGATTATTTATTATTTCCCCAAAACAGATCCCATCTTTGCTTAGTGGAAAAAAGTCTTCTAAATCAAAACAAATTACAGGAAAACAATGTCATATCGGTTTATAATTTCCCGCAAGAAAAAGATTCTTAATTTTTTATTCGTTTGCATTTTTTTATTCTATAAGAAATAAAATCAAATTAAATGTCAAATTAAATCTTTCATCGAAAATAAATAAATAACATTTATAGAATATTTTTCCTTAATTATATTTTTTTCAGTTCGTGGATTTGTTTATTTAACGTAATTTTGTTTTAATTCTAGATCAATTTTGTCATTATTTGACCTACCATCAAGAGGGGCATTCCCATTCCCACAATGGATTCCCAATTCTATGTTTCAAGAAGTTCAAAAGCCATTAGTAAAAAAAATAAATAAATTGACATTATTTTTTATATACAATTCAATTGATTGCATTTGCAATTTTCACTTCAATAATTTTATTTATTTATATATTTTGATTTAGATTTATTTATATTCATAAATCATTTATAAATATTGTACAATATTTAAATTATGTTTTGCAACGCAATTAAAATTTGAATTTTCAAACAAATACCAGTTTATAAAAATATGACTGCTTCGTGTTTTTGGGTTAGGGTCCTGCTGGCTTTAAATAACTTTTTTTCAGAAATCTGAGACAATCTAAGTGATCTACATAAAAAAGAATAATATAGAGAAGGTATAATATTGGATCGCCAAATATGAAATTTGTAGAACTAATAATTTAGTGATAATTTACAAATACAAATATTTATGTCATTCATTGAAGTTCACACCAATATTATCGACACTTTTTTTGAAATTGAGCGGTAGTTTATTGAGGTCATTTCAATAAAATTTTTGATAGACAATGATCTACAAATTCCGACATTATTGGAATTGAATTTTTTTCTTATCAAAAGGTTGTTCAAATTTAGAAAAAAATGAGAGTCAGTTGGGTATAGGTCTGGTGACTGTAGATGATGATGCAGTAATTCAAACCTAAGTTCCTAAAGTTTTTCACGGTCTTAAGTACAGTATTCTTGAAATTCTCATTACGTAAGATGTGAGTCAATTTGTTTACCATATGTGGATGTTTTTCTTTGAGCTTCAGCATCATATTTTCAATTGGTTGCAGTAGATATCTACTGTGATCAACGAAACAGGTTTCATGAAGTCATAATAGATTACACCGGCGGTAGACCCATAAACAATCACTTTATGCTTCTTTTGGTGACTGCTTTACTTTTAACTGGGTTTTTGAACTTTATTAGTGTTACATCTTGCTGAACGTCTGCAATTAATTATCATATCGACTTTTATTCACCATAAATGATTTGATTCAAGAAATGATCACATTTATAACAGGAAAGCATCATCAACAAAACATCCAAACACTTTTGTTTCTGTTTTTTACTCAGCCCAATCCACTTATCTGACCTTTTCACTTTAAAAATTTCAGTCAAGTTTTTCAATAGTATGTGCTTGTTATAGAAAATGTTAGCGATTAAAAATGAGCACTTTGTAATGGATCAGATTCAACGATTACCTTCAGTTCGTCATTGTCTAACTGCGTTCCTAGGCAACCCAAAGAATAATAATTGGGGTTAAAATTACCTTTCATTAATTTCCTGATATAATTTGTGACTGTCCGTAGCGTAGTAGCATAGTATTGAAATACAATATTGATGTTTTGCATGGTTTCTGATATTAATAAGGGGAATAAGGGGAAATTGGTCTGAAACTTTATTCTTTTTCAAATAACACATTAATGTACATTTACAATTGTATTTCCTAGAAAGTCGTCCTTGTTTTTGAACTGCCAATTTGATATTAGGGTAAATTTTTGGAATTTGAATGCAATATCTTTTATTTTTAAATTGTCTAACTAATATTATAATCTGTAATATTGTTTTTTTAATATTAATAATTTTTAAAATTATAATAATAATTAAACTTATTATTATTAAATATTATATTATAAAGTATTTTTATTCTAGTTTTTTCTTGACATTGCTTGAGACAACAAAAAAAACAAAATTTATTAGAAAACAAGTAAATATGCCGTCCGACGACAGCAATCGGGTATCTCGAACTAAAGTCGTTCGTTGAGATACTTAGCTCCGATCACGCTTCATTCCACCTTCACTAGCAGGTTCCATTCTGTAGTGTTATGCTTGCTCCAAGTCACCGAACTGTATTTGACATTGGAGACGGCACACATTCTTCGGAGATTTGTCAATGTTGTTTTGGACAAACTGAACGAACGGAGCATGTCATCATTCTTTTCCGTCCAGGAACCCAAGCAGCCAACCACAAGAGTGCCTAGGCGAACTATCCACCCCTTGTGATTTAATTGTGCTTCTTCTTGAAGCTGCTTGTAATTTTTTTCGTTGTCTGTTCTTACCTTCTTTAGTAGTTTCGTCGTGTCATATGGAGTTTTGACATCGATAAGCCAAAGTTCCTTTCCTCCGCGGTTGTATATCTGGAGGTCTACTCGTTTACTGGTCATTGACCAGGCGCACTCCTTGTTAGTAATAATTTCCAGGATCGGTTTTTCTGTTGACAAAGCTTCGGCAAATATATTCTAAACCGCGTCGTAACGCGCATTAATCAGTGAAGGTTTCTGTAGCAGACACAAAGTACGTGTACTTGCGTTTCAGCCGCAGCGCCGCAAGCTCAGCATCTTGTATCGGAAAGCGGCATGTTTGGGATAAATTTGGTGGGAAGGCTGTCTGTTCTTGCTAAAGGAAGAAATCGCCACTCGGCGTTTGATAGTTCGTTATTGTACAGGATGAATGAGCTGATGGAACTTTCAGAAATTGATGTTGCGGATATTCCAGCGACCTTCTGACGGCTCCAGTTGTTGAATTTTAGTCTACTATACAGTTTGTGGATATCATGGGATGCAGATTTAATTTGGTGTTCACCGAAATGATCGACTCGTAGTCGTTGCAGGTATATATAGAGCTGCAGTCAGAGTACAGATTTCTGATTAGGGAGCAAGATAGGTCATCTAATCCCTTTCTTTTGAAGTATACACAAGATGTGTTCAAGTGGCATAGTGCCAAATGCATCAGTCAGGTCAAGGAACGCAACATGAACATTTTCAAATTCTTCGAGCAAGATACGAAGGATATTATTGTGCTCCGCACAACCATCTGAAGGGCCAGTGCCTTTTTGAAATGATGAAGTCAAATCATTTTCAATTAACCAGGATTCTAATTGGCTACAAAGGCAAAAGGTGAACAGCTTAGCAATACATTCGAGAAGAGCAATAGGGCGCCATGAGCTAATTTTGTGATATGCGTCAGTCTTACCAGGTTTAGGGATCATGACTGTCAAGAACTTCCTCCATCGTGTAGGTATAATACCGGCGTCAATTATTTTATTGAAGAGGACAGTCAAGAATTGACACCCTGGGTCACAAAAGTCAATGTCGGAGTATGTGACATTACAAATTCCTGGACTTGATTTATTTGTGTCTTTTAATATTGCTGACACCTCTTCGGATGACAGATGCCGGAATTTAAATTTTGGACCAGTTTTTATTTTTGGTGATTCTGACCAATCGGTGTTTGGTGAAATACCAGCCTTTGACGTCGCATAGGCCTCCAATTCGTCCAAGGGGAGTGTCCCATCAACCTCAGTATCTTCTAGGATTAGCTCGATTGTCTTTTTAGGTTGTACACTGTATAAGTATCGAATGTTTTTATCTTTTTTGCGCCGTTCTTTTTTGAAGTCTTAGAGTTATTAA
The DNA here is from genome assembly GCA_001938485.1 of Girardia tigrina. Classification (NCBI taxonomy): domain Eukaryota; kingdom Metazoa; phylum Platyhelminthes; order Tricladida; family Dugesiidae; genus Girardia; species Girardia tigrina. Next base: position 104,693 of record MQRK01216646.1, read on the forward strand.
AATATTTACTTCTTTTATTTCGAGTATTTAGGATGTAGTCGGTAAAAAGAGTTTCCAGCGTTTCGATATTATTGTGTTTGTTCTCAGCTATAAATACGGTCATCTGGTCATATCTCTTATTTCTATCTGTTTTTTCTTTAGTTATTTTCATCTTATATTTATTTTTTTTGGCTTTGTTTGGCTTTGTAATATCATGAATTATGTCTCTAACATCAGAATTGGTTGGTTGATCATGATATAATTGCCAAATAGCATTCACTATCCAATAACCACTCTGTGTGAATGCTTTGGTCTTTTCGATGTTATCAGAGTACCTTACAGTCCAGCCTTCTCTATCTATCCGGAAGAACAAACATAGGTTGTTGTTCAAGAGTTCAGTTGCAGATTGATCAGTTGATCTTTCGTCAATGATTCAAGTGCATTGAAGACGGTCGATGTTCTAGATGGTTTATCAAAGACAATTAGAAACCATTGGAAGTCTGAAAGACAGACCGGACAGAGGACTTTATCAATTCCCAAGAAGTTGTTGTATGATATGTTCTTCTTGATAAATGTTTCATCACATTTAGCAATTCGGAAGGCTTTCTGGAGTGACAGGGTTATCCAGCTGGATCGAAGGGGAAGCATGTCCACGAGATTATTCATCTGATTATACTCAAAACGGAGCAAGTTGGCAGTCATGTTACGTCTAGCCGTTTGGTCGGTAACATTTTTTTTGCTAATGCGTTTGGTGTAGCAAAAGGCCTTTTCTGTAAGAACCAGAATGTACCCAAATAATTTTAAAATATATAACTATTCAAATTTAATATTAATAAGTTTATGAATCAACTTGTGTGGATATTATTATGGCCTTTTATGCAAAAATAAATAATGTAAAATAAAGCACTAGAGTTAATATTCTTGTAAAAGTAAGTTAACTGTTGAACTGCCAAATGGTATTCAGTTAATCCACTTTTAGCTATAAGGAATAAACAAATACTAAGGAATAATATTTAAAATGTATAATAAATAATAAACTAAATAGAAGGAGAAAAAGAAGTAAATAACAGATGATCACGAATAACAGTAAATGAAGATTACAAAGAAGAATTATTATAAAATAGTTACTTTCGAAATTTGAATAAATTGGGCAATAATAATGTATTTATTCTTCAATGATAATTGATCTTTTATGATATTCGGTTAATGTAGTGTTGGAGGAATAACAGAATTGTTTTGAATTTTGTTGATTATAGAAACAGATAAGTACCTTTTAACTGGTGACCAATAAATAATTGTCGATGATATGAGGTCTCATGAATTATTTAGCTGAATTCCTCTTCTTTGCAAACAAGATCCTTTCCTCTAGTTGATATCAAATGAATTTTTGATTTCCTTGTATCACTACTAAAAACAGTTCTACCGGAAAGAATCTTTAGTACAGCTGGAGACATTGTCTTTGATCTTTAAACTCAACTTCTTCCAGAAAATGCAAAACAACATATCATGTTAAAATCTAATTTGCATTTGTTTGACTTATGAACTTTTAAATTATAATTTAAAAATGGTTTCTTTTTCGTAATGGATTATGAAGTTTGATTTTGTTTAATAAATTTATCTTGTCAATGTTATTCCATAATTTTATCGAATAATATGCTACATAATACCTCTTAATGTGTTTCTTAACATCGCTGTCTCGTATTTTGTATTGTATTTAATCATTCTTTTGTTTATTTGTTCCAATATTTTTCAAATTTTTATAAAAACCTACTCCGGGTTTATTCCATTGCCAGTTTTTACAAATAATTTTACTTCAGTTTTGGTAATGACCTGATTTTAAATAAATAAAACTGGTACGTCCCTAATTTTAATAAAAAAATTACGATGAATTAACTTTCCCAAATTTCTTCGCAATTATGAACGTATTTAAGAAAGACATAATGTTTTAAAGACGTGACACATTTTACAAAAATATCCTACTAGGATCTACAAAAATTATCAAACTGTTGTAAAAATTTTTCAGTTGAAATATGAAGTTTTGTCTTAATCATGAGTACAGAGGTCGATTACCGCAGTGTTATAAAATTCCTATTTTAACAAAAGACAATTGGAAGGGAAATCTTTAATAATTTGCAGTCAACATACTTTGACGATGCATCATTTCTGATAATTTTAAAATATAGGGTATCAGTGTTTAAAGATAGACTCTACTTTGAAAAAAGAATGATGTTAGACAAACGGTCGAGCTAATGAAAAATAATATGAAAGGATATAAAAGCTACTTGAACCTTTATGAAAAAACATTAAAATTCAGTACTGATATCTTTATTTACGGAAAATAAAACCACGCTCATTTTCTATCAGAAGCCAAACATAAAGCAGTACAGTGAAATTCACCAAAAGAGAAGCAAAATTTGAGAATGCTGATAATCAACTTTTAATATTACTATGAAATCATTTCAACCCCTTAGGTTAAACAGAAGGAAATAAAGAAATACACCATTATGGTTTTTCTAAAACAATGCGCCAGTAGATTATGAATTGGTTTCTAGGGTCTTAATCGAAGCTGTAGGACTGGCATTTGCTATACAGACTAGATTGAACTCTTTAGGAAAAAAAGAGATACAATCAGTCCAAGGACAACCTGAGGTTCGGTATGTAGACTTTCTTCAGAGCTTGTTGTCAGTAGTAATCGAAGAGAATGGGTACTCATGTTGAGAATGTGTTCATAATTGTGTTAGGAAAAATGAGAGGTACTTGAAATTTCTTTTTACCTCGGCAATTTTGACTATTTTTCATATAAATTTAAATAAATAGTGTAAAGTATTTTCTTATCTTTAAAAACATTTGTGCAAGTCGTTATATATGAATGTGAACAAGCTACATAATCTTTAATTAAAATTTTTAAATATTAGTGAGTTTTACATTTTTTTAAAATATTTTTTTAATTTTTAATTTACTTGATTATTTGAATGTTATATTTATTAATAAATAATAATCTAAATTATTTAGATAAATGCAAAATTAAGAACACAGATAATGATAATAGAAAAAGTACAAAAAATTATCGTTACGATTATATTAAAAATATAATGATAATATAAAGTACAAAAATTCATTTTCCATATATATTTTAATATTTTAATTTCAATTAAAATTGAAATTTTCAAACGATTGAATTTCAAGAAAAAATTAAATTGATTTTATTTTTATAAAAATTTATAATTTGTATTTAATTTATTTTTTGAAAATTATTTTTTGGCTCAAATTAGTGTGATTAAAATTTGAACATATCCTAGACGAAAAATATAAAATTGATATTGCTTCATGACAGAAATATAAGAAAAATACTTTTGTGATTTTTGACAGAATATATTTTATTTCTTTTAAAAATGATAATTAGAATTTTCTTAAATCATTAAAAAAAAGATTTAAAAAAATATTCACATTAATAAAAATATATTTTTTTCCAAATCAATCGTTATAATGTTTAATCAAATGATTAATTTTTGAAATAAATAATTTATTAAAAAATAAAATTTTGATAAATATATATTTTTAATTCATTATAAATATTATTATTGTGTTTTAAAATTAAAATTATAAAAATAATTTGAGGTTTAAAATTACGTTTTATGGATTTTTTGCGGAAATGGTTTTTTTCTAAGAAATTCAAAAAATTTTTATCATAAAATATTTTTCATCCTAAATTTTTACTTTTTTTCTTTTACATCTTTCTAGTAATTTATGAATTTTGTGAAAAAAAATTTCTTTTGATGCGTTCCATTCTTCGAGTACTTTTTTTGATTTCTTTGTGGTTTCTGAAATGTTGGTCTTCAAGAACGCTTTTAAGTTTTGGAACAAGTAGCAAGCTGGCGGTGCAAAACTTTATGAAAAGGGTGCATTTAGTAGAACATCCAAATTATGTACTTCTTATGTATTTTAATTGTTTTTCAACACTAAGCCAAACATTGACGTTTAGTAAAAGTAGGGGAAAAATGGGCATTCTGCCTACACC